>JAODUK010012504.1:0-28650 GCA_027564635.1 Typhlichthys eigenmanni | reverse complement strand
ACCCCCGGGGCTTTGCCACTGTGGAGTTGTTTGACTACCTCAGTGACCTCCCCCAGGGAAATTGATGATGATCCCCCTATCAGCCTCCAACTCTGTCTCTACCACAGAGAGCGTGTCAGTCGGGTTCAGGAGTTCCTCAAAGTGGCACAGACTATTAGCCAACTCTAATCCTATATCACACAATTTACTGTTGTTTTTTTAATTAAAGGTAAAGTAAGCTATTACAAGATAAATGTAAGATAATACACTTTTTATCAAATTCAATACATATCTCCTTTCATTTTGCTAACTTCCCGTTCTCTGTGTGTGTTGAAAAAATAATATGATACTTCTACACAGCCATGGCTCTGTAAATTGGAACATAAACAAAGTGTCGGACACCTCGTATCAATAAAGCCACTATGCTTTGCTTCACAATGCATTTCAACATGTGACTCAATTTGGTGGAAATGTGTAATTGCTTATCACCACAGTCAACGAACACAACATGTTAGGGCCCTTGGGATTGTTTATAAAATACACTCTTAACTAACAGCAGGCCCCTGTAATGACCACAGCATTATATGTGATGTATGTAACTGTGTGTTGAGCACCACCTGGCGGACGGGAGGTGGAACATGAGGAAGCACCCGGAGAATAAAAGCGGGCAGTTCGGTTACTGAAGGCGTGGTGTGCGTGTGTCTCTTTTGGCTTTACAAACATACAGAGAATATTACAGCCCCCAGACTCTCTCTGTAGCCCTATCTGCCAGACATTCAGAACGGAGTTTAAGATGAAGGTACAAACCCAGATAAGGGCAGAAGTGCCATTGTGTCTGAGTCTCCCACCCACGGGACATCCATCAGCACAGCTGGTCAGGAAAAGCAGCTAGTAGTTGGAATGAGAATCAGACACCAACCATTTATCCAGTGATGGAGCTACTAGGGTATATGATTTGGCTTTATATGGAGTACACATACAAGGATTCATCTTATTTTGTTCAGGAAAACAAGTCGATCAGGACAATCCCACAAAGTTCAACCTCCCTATAGCTACAGTATATATTTTGTTTCACTTTTTGCAGTTACTGTACAATACATCCATACATCATGTCATACTAATAAGATACTGTATTGAAACCCCAGGCTTATCCCTTTGTGGTGTTGAACCATGACTCATGGACTAAGAGTGACTATGTCCTGGTGGTCTTGGGACGATCCCAGGAAGAGTGTGAAAGGTGATCTATTAGTGAAATAGTGAAGGATCGAGCTATGCTGTAATGATCTAGCTTCCCTCAGATTGCTTTGACAATGTTCCTGACCTGTGTAAAATGCCATCAGAGTGAGATTATTCTTTTGGTGATGGATTGAGGAGAAAGCAATATGTGATAGTAAGGTTTCTTCATCAAGCTTCACCAATATCTTATGGTATTAATGGGCTTCAAATTAATGGGTGCAGTGCTTTACATTAACATACCTAGGTATGCTGTATGCAAACAGCAATTATTAAAGTTTTTTCAGTGTGTATGGCACACTTCAGTGGTGGATGCTGGCTGTTCACATAGAAACTAATTTGGTGTTGATGTTCATTTCAAAGAGATTGAATTTGAATAAAAAAATTGAACATGGCTGTGATGATATTCTCAGACCAAATCACAGCCATGATTCACAATACCAGATAAACTGGAGTGTTACATTAACTAAAGTTTTGCAAAGTAAAGTAACTCTGAAACATGCTTGTAAGTTAGTTACTGTAGTTAGTAAGTTAGTTAGTTAGTAAGTTAGTTAGTTAGTTACAGTTAGATAGGTTTAAGTCTGTCAATTACAAAATATTAATGTTATTATGCAATGTTAATGAAAAAATTGAAAATCTGTGATCAGATTGTGTGGGCAGACCAAAATGTATAACATTGTACTCTATACTGTTGTAGTTGGTGTAATGAGCTTAGTTTAATTATTAAAAGGATGCTTTATTTTTGGATGTTAGTGATCGCACTAGCTAGTAAACAGTATACTGTAATCATCTGATGTAATAGATCAATTAATGGGTATAAAATAACTTTTACAGAGAATGTATATATCTAGTGTCAGAAGATGTGAACAAAACTATGTGTCCCTTAGGATGTCTCACTGTTACATTATGGAGTTAGACATCACTGCAAATCAGCCCTTTTCAAACTCAGAGATAAAATAACAAACCTCTTTAGAAGAAATCCTGCTCGGAGGCAGATGGCTAGTCTCAGACCACCCTCCCATTTCCATGCTTTATATAAAAAGAAATCAAGCATTTCACATACTGACTATAGGTTTTAACAATGTGGCTAGAATGCAACAACACATCCATCAAGACACTTTTCCTGACAGTTGCAGCTTTGTTTCTTTCTTAATTTCCTTTGGCCATTTCTCTCAATGAGCTTTTCATTTTCTCTCCTTCCACACACTTGATATGGCACGGTACATATGAACCAGCATATATTTCCATTACAGGAGGATTACTCCCTGGTTGAAGGAGACAAGGAAGGAATCTTTGAGTGAAATTGTTAACCATTTTTGTTATTGTGGTCAAAGATCGGGGGCTTTACCACAACATGATGCTGCTTGAGTTTCCTTAAAAACAATACCATGAAATTAAACCCTTAAAATGTTACGGCCCCGGCGAGAATGATTTGAAGTGAGAAACACTGACAAAAGAAAGTATATATGGGATCTAGCATGTATGCCTACTACTGTACCATCCTTAATGGCGGTAGATTATCTGCCAAGGTCAAATCATTTTAAAGCAGTGACAGATGAGGCGACAGTGAGCATAGAGATGTTCCAGAAAATTCCACCAGCGAGCCATAAAACGTGGGTGTGACGCCGACAACAGTGATTCTCCTCCGTACTTGGCGGCAAGGATATAGTTCCCATTTGCTCCGGCTTTGTCACAGCGTGGGTCTTCTCTAACGGTGGTCTCCCTAATTGACCCTACCTCTCCAGCCCGAGTGTCTACCACAGATAACATCTCCCAATCTCTCCTCTCTCCGCTACCAAAGCGCCTCTCCTCCCCTCCCCATGACAGACAGAGCGAGATAAGAAATGCTCTCGGCCTCGCGGCCCTCTTCCCGATTGACATGGTGGCGTGTCAACGCAGAGGTCAGCCGGGCTAATTGGTTTGTGCATGTCTGTGATGGATCATTAGGCCTCAATAACAGTAAGGCTTCCCGCTGCCCTTCTCTATCTCCACTGTATGTGTAACACTCTTTGTTTTTCTGTCGCTCTTCTGTCCTGTTTCTATTCACTTGTCACCTTTATAGTCTCTCTCTCTTTCTCTCTCTCCTCCTCTCTTGTTCTCTCTCTCCCTCCCTCTTTCAATCTCAGCCCGTCTCGCCCACCGATATTGGGGCAGGCCAAAGTAATAACGTCCAGCACCATCCATAGCTCACCCACATTGCAGAAAGAAACTATTGTCTGTTTAATCTTGTGGTTCACGCGGCCACTGTTCTCTTCTATTTCCTGTGCCAACTGGAGGAAAAGAGGGTCTGGGAATGAGGCAGTGGGGATATATGGGGGAAGGGGCAGGGTGGGGGGGGGTTGCTTTGAAGTAAGAATGGGAAATAAAACACAGCGTCAAACTGTCAAGAGGCAGTGTGCTCGCATTGGGGAGCGTTGAAACAACACACAGCAGTCATAAATCACAAGGACTACTACTGTAGCTCTGCCCTGGCTAGCAAGCAAAGCTAAACCGTATTTTCAGTGACGGTTATTATCTTTGACAGGCAGGCACTGACCAACAAGGCCTTTCTCTCCGCTGTTTCTGCCGGATTGGCGGCTGTGCAAGCTTCACCCCATCTCCGTTGTGTACACAGAACACAGAACAGTCCCGGCAGTCAATCCGGCGATTTCCGCGGCGGGGATAAATGAGAGACGGGTCAGACACTGTCGTCATATTCATGTTCATGCTTGTACGACGGTTCGGGAAGCAAATTGATTAAAGAGGCAAATGTCAACACCGAATCCTTGGCTTTTACCATTAGCGGTGTCAAACCCTGGGGCCTGTGTCAGTGCCGCCGCACGTCCACCAGCTCAATTAGCTAACGGATTCACTCGAGCATGCAGTGTGTGCTTGCGTGTGTGTGTGTGTGCGTGTGTGTGGGTGGGTACACACAACCACACATTTTGTGCACCCGTGTATTCCGCTTCACATGCGGTTCCCTTTCAAATACTAATTACATGAAGCCCTCCCCTCCCCACCTGAATTTGCGGGGCGGGGCATGAGGGAGCGGGATGTGGGGGTGGGCACGCTGCCTATAATTGCGCGCGGAGTCTGTGAAGCCCCTGTAGCAGTCTCTGAGGAGACTGTAAGAGTCAATTACCAGAGCTGACAGCTCCCGGGATGGAGAGGTAACACACTGTAGTGATCCTGTCTACCCAGGGAACACAGGGGCTGCTTACATGCTACTACAGCACCACTCTCTCCTGCAGCAAGTACAACATACACGCAACACGTCTGCTTTGCTGTGCGCGAGGCCCGGTCCAATGAGAGTCCGTTATAGCGTGTGTTAGTGGAAATGAATTTCAACGTGGTCTTTGTTTTGTATTTTTGCTTCTTTCTGCGTGACAGGCTTTTGGGTGAGCAAACGCCTCCCTCCCCTGATCTTACCGTGATATTACGTCGTATTAAATGCCAAGGCGTGGCTCGGCGAGACTCCTGGGCTTCAGAATAGATTAGTGTGCCGATGATTAAGCAGTGATACCATTTTAATCAAAGACGATGCCGGGAACTCGGGACTCATTTTGCTCCTATCTCCGCCACCGACAGGATTTGATTCATGAGGTCTTCATTCTCCAGGCACCCACACTGGAGTGTGAATATGCCCTCACACAGGAGACAAGCTTTCTCCTGCTGTTGTAACATCTCTTTCTATTCTCTCTGAGGTGAAGCTCCTGTCTGTGAGCTTCTCCCTGCTGTCTCTCTCTCTGTGGGTATCCATCAAAACAACATTCATATCGCTTTCTTTTAGCGCCTAGTACTCAAAGGACTTGTTTGCACCTGTGTGTGTGCGTGCGTGTGTGTGTGCGCGCACACAATTGTGCACTGTAGTGGCAATAAACTTCCAGTCTGCATCGAGCTAAGGGAATATAAATCTTTTAGTTGGATGTAGGAAGTGAATAATGTTTGCCTCATTATGATTTCCCTTATAGATATTAGCTAATGAAAGTGTCATATTTCACGGAACATTCATGCTTTCGTTATGTACTTATAATATTATATGTTATATAATATAAGTTATATAACTTATAACTTATTCATCTTGTCCTTGCATGTTTATAATATATATTCACTAAGCCATAACATTTTGACCTGGTTCTCTAGCCTATACCATATAGTCGCCATAGTCTTACATTTGCTAAAACACTTACAGTAAAAGTGTCTAAACACCCATTAATATCAGTATTTTGTCCAATTAATAGAAGCAAATGTTTATGTCTGTATAATATCTTATACTGGCCAATACATTTTTACTAATGAAGTCATGACACATGCTCAGACCAGGGTGTGAATTCCTTCCCCCTACTAAATAGAGTTTCTAGCATCAATTTCAATGCACCGTAGTGCCTTTTGACCTGCAATTCTGTCAGTGTGCTAATGGATGCAGGCCATTCTAAAGCGGTCAGCTGTGTGTATTCATTCAAATCCCCGGTGGGAATTGTGTCTGTTGCTCTTAACTAATGGAAAAGAGGTCAGGCGTGCTCAATATGCTGCCCATCCTGTCAGGTGACCCTCTATACCCTCACACTCAGGACAGCTGAGAGAAGCCAGATGAAGTGAAACAGCTGCTTGCTTTCATAGATTGATGACCTGAGGGTTCTTCCCATGTGAAGCGGTGTTTAAACCCTCTGTAGCCAAATCAAGTCTTTAAATGTTAAATCAAATAGTGTCCCCAGAATCCCAAAATGACACCCCATCATAGGGTTTATGTCTGAAACTTATCTGTCAACAAGTGCGGGGGACTATATGGAGGGGTAGGGAAAGCCTGTGAGGAGAATAAAAAAGTTATACTTCTAGCAACAGTAGTAGTAGATAGTACACAGGCCTGGCTCCGTAAATAGGAACACAAACAAAGTGGCGAAATCTATTACTACCAGAGTACTACGCTTTGCTTCACAATGCATTTCAATGTGTGATGTGGCGCTGTGGAGGGATATTGTTTTGATTTGATTCGAGAATGACTAACCGTGTCTTTAAAAGCAGACGTAGACAGTATGAATGTGAGCCACTGCAGTAAAGCTTGTATCATGAACGTATATTGAGTGAACATATTTGTCTTAGTAACTGTTTATTCTTTGTTGTTTGTTGTTTTTGTTGAATTTCCACGTACAGTGTACACATGTATAATTAGCAGTGGGGTGTTTCATGAACCTGGCAAGAAAAAACTGCCTATAGTAGTTTATATAGTGAAGCTTGCATAAGCTTCAAGTTGCAGCAGAGCTCAGACTGGTTTCAAAGAATTGCATGGAAGCTAATACAGCCTGACTAATTCAAGTCATATGAGTAATATACATGTGCACTCTCTATTTCAATAGATTGCCGTGATTATCACAGCATGTAGAGGAATATGCCGACTATGCCGACATGTGTCATAAAGGACAAACTATTTATTTACAGCTGCGGAACAGGAACTGTTAATGTCATCTTACTACAGAAACAAACATGCTCAATCAAGACAAATAGTATCACATTGCCTCAAGTGCACGATAAATTGCAATTAGGTAATTTAGCAGACTTGCTCTTTTGGTTTTAAACTTTGTTTTGAACTCGGAGTGCATGCTGTCATCCTTTAGTTGCCCGCTGGCCTATAAAGGATGAGTATAGCTTTCACCTTCTACAGTATATACCACCGGTGGTTAAGTTATCCAAATATTTTTCATCACCGACTGACAGTGACAGAAATATTAGAAGGCCGTCCATCATTAAAACAAATGTTAAAACATACAACATACAAACAACAGGGTGATATACAGTATTGTAACTAAGAAATTCACACCCCTGTGCCAATTGCGTAGCGTGATGACGCCGGGCCCTGGTCCAAGGTTTCCTTACGGGCCCTTCCATCACCTTAAAATCAGCAAACTTTTAAACTTAAGATCCATACGCACTAACATTAGCCTAAACCATCTCACGTTCACTTGCCCTAGCTCCAGTCAAGTAATACTATTTTTTTATATTAAAAAACATCAGTGCCATATTAATAGGCTAGCAATAAGATAAAAACACCAGATGAATCAATATTAAAGAAAAGTCTGCAGTAATATTGCTATGCAATCTTCAGCACCATGAACAGCAAATGCTTCGGAACAACACGAGCATGGCGGCCCATTTATATATTTGACTAGGCTATAAATATAATATAACTCACTTATTAAAAGAGTTAATGTGTTTGTATTGAAATGGCATCTTGTAAATGATTTATAATCTAAAGGCGATAAAGCAAACATGTATTCCAAGCGCTGGGCTAATTTACGTTGGCTAGCAAGATCCTAAGGAGGATTTGCGCCAGAGACATTGACTTAAGCCTAAGGACTTTGTTTGCGTGCTCCTTGAACATTTCCCATAAGCATTGCGACATCTTATAAAAATATAATACTGTAGCTATTACTGAAAATACATTGTAAAGAGATGTAAGGAAATGTATACATTGTAGCCTAAGTTATATAATGATCCTATATACATACTTACTGAACTATTAAGATCAGGCCCCATATTAGGGTAACATGAAATATCGCTATGTAAATGCATGTGAAGCTACTGTTGCTATAAATATACTGATTTGAGATCGCAGTGTAATAGAAACACAATCTAGCTATTGCAGACTTTTTTCTTTGGCTTTAGCAATTACATTGTAGGCTATATAGTCATTAGTATATATACCATTGTATATATCACATTTATTTAAAAGGCCCAATAATTGTGATGGCATTGATACACAAGTTCAACAAAGAGGATGGGGATGAAGGACGGGCACGTATTACTGATAACCAAGGTGATGAAGATATTGGCTATTAAACCGATTGAAATGTGAGCATTGATGAGCCAGTAATACTGCATACTGTAGTCAATGCTAGGGAATGTATCTGAAATGTATTTGAAAATCATATTTATCAGCCAGAGGCAGCTAATGTTACAGAGCAAGAAAGTGTTGACATAAAATGTGACTGCAGAGTTGGTGTAGTCTCTTTTCTCTCGGTGCGCTTATGAATGCATAATAATCACGTTCTGTTTAGTAATTATACAAAAATTAATGGATGAAATGCTATAAGATATGTCTTATCATTAAAACGACTATTATTCAAATGACGGGCAATAATAGATTATTTTATGACCCTGTCTGTCAAAATGACGGACAATTAGACCGTCTAATGCAACCTCTGCTCACCCCATACAGAGCTCAGACTGTACAAGATCACTTGCAGATCATCATCACTTTCATGGAGTTTTGCATCAATACATAAACAGTAAGCTAATGTATGTTACAACACAATTGAGGGGTGTACGTTTAATGTAACTGAAAATCTCTACATTTTTAATTATCTTATCTGGGTATACACACACATCAAGACGTATCGAAGTAATATTCAACTTGTTCCTAACTTTTCCTTTTAACTGAGACATCCTGTGTTTCGAATTGTGATGAATTTGGCTTCTTTTTTAATTAAAGCTCAGCGAAAAGTAAATTACCTTCCTATCCTAGACTTTGGGGATCAGATGAACATGGTTTGGTCCCTGAGTATGTTTTCTTTTCTATTTTTGTGGAGCAAAATGAACAGAAGACCTTTTGAAGCCATAATTAGATATTCCATGAACAAATGGTTCCAGTGTCACAGCAGGTTGGGGTAATATTAGTTGCTGCTACAGCTGCTTGAGAGAGAGAGAGAGAGAGAGAGAAGGAGCGAGAGATAGAACATTTCAACCGCCACATTTATGCCACTGTGTGTTAGAGACAGGGAAGTTTAAAAGATCAAGGAGTGACGTGTGTAGGTTATGACGAATGTCTTATCTTTGTATCGATCTCCAGTATACACACACACACACACACACACACACAAATAGGATCACGCAAAATGCAGTCTTTCTCCCAACCCTCAAACTCCTTCTAGAACAGAAGCAGGTGCATGTTAATGAAATTGAATATATTTTCAAAGCAATGCTAATCTCCTCAATGATGCACCATTGAGTGGGTACGGAAGAGTTCAGAGAGGATGTGAAAAAAGGTTTCACTTCTCAAAAGTGGGTGTCTGTCAACCCTGGAGGAGGAAAACAAGAGCCGTTTAAATGAAGCAGTGGTCCACAGACTGTAAACACCCCCATTTAACAGCATTTTCAAAGTAGTTTTTGCGGTTAGCAAAAACCCAGGTGGCATTGGTGGAATGGTCTGTTCAAGTAACGTTTGATCACGTCTGCACATACTGTAAGCCTACGCCATGCAGGCAATGCGGGAATCTGTGACTAAAAGGCTATAGGTGAACAGTACCTGTAACCTCTTACAAGGGTCATGACCAAATCACGTTTTTTTTTTGTTCTTGCAAAATGAGACATCGGCTGTGTGAAAAAATGGCACACTGACTCAGACAGAAGGATTGCTTACAGGAAAGTTGGACTCATTTATGTTATTGATTCTAATAAAATTGGTAACTGACAATGCCATTACCACCCTTCCCCCCATGACCTCTGATTCTATTATGCTACCTGATTAGTTGGGCTGGATGCTAGATGTACTGTACTATACCAAAGTCAGACACTCTTGGCTCTTGTGCTGTGAGTGTAGAGATGTAAAATGAGTCACCACCAAACCACCAGTCATTATCCAACTTTGCCCACATGGGTGTCTTGGTGTCTGTACCACAAAGGGAAATATACAGCACCTTGCGGCGTACAAAGTGACACTTGCTTGCCTTCTGTGAAACAGACCTGTGTTTGGTTAGACTCACAGTTAGAATGGTTCCAGGAATGTGTCTTGCCTTTTCCCTTCAACCAACTTCTTAAGCCGCTTGGCAGGGTTCGTGTACATTAATTCCACATAAGGGAATATGAAGTGCTGCAGTTTACTGTACATGCACAACATACATGTGGCTGCTGTAGAAATAACATGAGTGGCAAAATTAAATTAATGGCTTTTATCGTGATACTGTAAAAAGCTGTAAGACTTTTCAAATTACTGAATCCAAGAACTAGCAATGACATCTTCAATTTTAGCTATACGTCAAACCGCTGGCAACTCTCTGAATGAGTCCACATATACTGGGGAAAACATTTTCTCTCTTTCAGTCTGGGAACTACACCAGTTGAGACCAGAAATACTGAGTGAAGTAGAGTTGTTACTGTATACAGTAGATGTGACTGATCAGATTCACAATGTTGGTGTTTTGCTCTTTGTCCTTAAATTATCTGCCTTTCAGTATTTGTGTGCTTGCTAATGCAAGTTATCTTAGACCACCAAATGTTGGCATTATATATGAATTTTGGCTTAATCAGATAAGACTGAAACAGATCGATCAAGGTTTATTGACAGCAGGGTAGGGCGCAGATACACCATGATGGTCTCTCATGCTCAAGGTTTTAGCTTTGAACAAATAATACATATCACGCCATTCATATCCTTCATATCACACCCATACCCACACCCACACATCACACCACAAAAACACCAACCTGAGTGGAGGACACAGAGAACGTTCCCCAGACTACAGTGTCTGTGACAAACCCATTCGTATCGGCCTGTGGGCCACTTCATTTATGTACTGGGTTGCTTTTACATTTTCTCAAAGAAAAACTAGTATTATTTTGATGCATCTTTTTAATAAGCTGAAATCATACATTTGTATGAATATTGAATATTGAAAAAAAACATCCCGTTACCACATGAGACTACAGGTCCAATTTTTCCACGGTATTTGTATAGATGTGTTAAACAACTTAGAATTTAGCAGCCTTTGTATTATACCACATACCTTTTTAGGTGAGTAAATGTATTTGAATATGTAGTATTTAAATGTATGTACATAAAACAATTCTTGATAGCATATATCTTGCTTGCAATAACTGCATCAACAAACGTTTGCATTCTTCTTTCGTGATGCTTTTTCAGGCTTTATTGGCACCATCTTTCACCTGTTGTATATTTCTGGAGGTTTCTTACTTCACTTCACAATTTGGATGCATTTCTCAGTAAGAACCTTTTTTGTTTTTTATGTCTGAATCTGCTGGTACCAACATGAGTAACACCATCAATGAATATTAGTGAGTCCAGTCCAGGAGCCCAACCCATGAAACTTCCTCCGCCGTGCTTCACAGGTGAGCTTGTTTTGGATCATGAGCAAATCACTTATTTCTCCACCCCTTGGGCTTTCCATCACTTTGGTAGAGATTAATCTTAGTCTTGGGATTATCTTGGTCGCGTAACTCCATAAAACTGTTCCTGAACTTTTGTGACTCATCTCTGTACTTTGTTGCAAATTGTAGCCTCGCCTTCCGTTTCTTACTACTGATAAGTGGTTTACATGCTGTGGTATAGCCTCTACATATCTGCTCTCTAGTCCTCTTTAAGTGATTGATTGAGATCACCTCCCCTGCCCTGTGGATATATTGTTTATGTTATTGATTGCTGTTTTGGGGGGTTTCTTCACAACTGCCGCTTTTCTATAGTATAGTCAACTGCTGTTGTTTTCCTTGGCCGACATGTTCAATGTCTGTTGCTCAGTACATCAGCGGGGTCTTTCAGGACATTCCAAAGTGTAAAGTCTGTACCTAATTCTTGTTCCCCTCTTTTCTAAGCTTCAACACGTCTTGCTTCTCACAAAGACGTGGTCTTTGGTCTGTGGTCTTTCTAACACAAATATGGCCTTCAAAGGCTAAACCCAAGGTTAAAACTAAGAGTAGAAATTCATCACAATTTATTATTTAACAAATCCACCAAGACACACTGGGGCAGCAAGAAAGTACCAAAATACCATTGCTCACCTAAACACTTGGTTGGCTGATACAGAAGTTGTTCAAGACATCTAAATACCAATTTGTATGTCATCTCTTCTATTGATCTCAAATGCTATCAGTGTTGTCGTCAGTGTAGGCCGACAGTATAACAAATACACAGGAACTAGCCTTCCCATTCCAAAACCTTTTGAGAGAACTGTACAGGGTTCTGGGGACACTGCACCACATCCGTGGAGAGGACTTTTTAATAGTTGTCGATGTATCGAATTTTATGCTGCCAATAGAAAAGCGCCAGAAGATATTAAAACTGAATCTGATAAACATGAGCAAAAAATGAACTGCAGTAGCAATAGTGAAAACATTTGATAATGTAAACCCTGGGCTTTCCACTGCGACAAAGCCAAGTAGTAAAACGTATATTTTTTCAAATAATCTCTGATGCAGTGGAAGGTCGATAGCGACCCGGGCCTCTTGCCTTGCCACAAGCGAAGACCGCAATCACATCTCACGGTCCCTCAAGCTGAACCGCGCGGTGATCAACAGAAATGAAATAGTCCTGCTGTCATCGGAGAGCTCAGATCAGCGGCGGACAAGGTAATGAACACTGGCTTCAGCCTGCCTTTACAAGGCAGCCGATGGGATGCCTGGGCTGTGGCCATACTCCGAGAACCATGGAGGAGGGGGAGGGGGGGAGAGAGCGAGAGAGAGAGAACTTCAAAGGTGTTAGCGAGAATGGGAGGAGAGACTGAGGAGCGCACATCTTCGGGAGGACTCTATGACCTTGGTGGCAATAAAGTAGAACTTCTCTGCATGGTAATGCCGCCGTGCTGGAATCATGATGATAAATCCTGGGTAAACAGTGAGCATCAAAACGCCATAACAAATCCAGAGAAGGATTGTGGTGGCAGTGTGAGGTCGATGTGTGATAGCGGGTCTGATAGAATACAGCGGAGGGCGATATGTCACGGCTTCCCCACCTCACCCCTCTAATCTGTCCAACGTTGTTTCCTCAAGGTCAAGGATGGCACACTCATTTGACTCTGTGTGTGTGTGTGCGTGCATTCTAACACACAGTAGCAAGCGAGCAGCATAGAAATGAATGGGGGCAAGGATAGACGCTCGTGTTCTTGTGTGCGCAGGCAGATGTGCTCGCTGATTGTTTTCTAAGTCTCCTTATTGCCTCGCTTGCTGTTCTGCAATTTCACAGCCCAGGGTCTGCAGACACGCAGAGAATAAATTAAACAGTCTATTGGCCCCACTTTGACGCCATACGACTTTGGAAATGAATTGTGCTCAATGAAAAACGAATCAGAACGCATCAAGTAAACGTCGAAAAGAGGGGACTGTGCTTTGTGAGTGGCAGAAGACGGACATGTCCCGTCGAACAATTATTCTGTAGCCTATGACATATTTTGAATATTGATATTAGGCTACTTTTGAGTCTTGGCCCTGTAAATTCAGTTCTTTTCCAACACTGAGGACCTCATGTCTGTCCTTTGACGTTAGTGAGCGCAGCGTAAAAATTTAGCACAGCCAGCAGTCATCACATGACAAGTACTAAACTTGCATCTCATCACTCAATCAGCGCTTGGCACCGCCCTCTTGGAGTAGACATGGTGAGCAGACTATGATCCAGCCTATATGCGCAAGTTGTGTCACCCAAAAACAATTGAACAGCCGAAAAACTTTTAAGAACCTTTTTAAGTACTATCCCGTAGACCTATTTAGAAATAGTCTATTTACAGTATGTGTTATATTGTCAAATCTATAGAAATACAGTATCAAGGCGTAATTCTACCCTCAAAATACTGTCATTAAGTTTGGGCGACTATACTAAACTAATTTAGTAGCTACTTGTGGGGAAGTGGAACAATCATTTATTTTACCAGCGTACAGGTGATCAGATCCTCTCACCACTTGCTCCTGCTGTTACTTCCCCTGTTCAAAGAAACGCGCTAAACAGATAACACCTGCTTTTCAGAGGCAGATATTTCACCACAAAACCGACTTGCACTTTCCATCAGTTTTCATACATTCAACGGAATAGGTAATAACTCTCTACTTACGCATCTCCTGCTATTTGTTAGCACAACACTCCCAATCTTCCATTGACCCGCCCATGAATGCATACGCATGGAAAGTGCAATCTGAGGTCCTGCCTTCTTGCAGCAGGCAGAACAGAGTTTTAGACATGTGCGCGCTGTTTGTACATACAATATGTTTGTAGGCACAACTTGCGATGAAATAACGCATAAACAAGGAATAATCTACCATATTGTTAATTTTGCAAGGGCTTCACTGCAGTATACTACCCATTCAGATTCCTTGCCCTTCAGATACTTAGATACTAGATGCAGTTTCTTTTTAAGCCACATTTCACAAACCAACTATGACACGCACAAACACACCGAAGCAGACCAATAAGGTAATCATATTTTGCACAATGTTGACATTTTATTGATCAAATGGGCTATTAAGCTATAGATAAAAAGAGAATCAACAAATAAATGAATTCACTCTGCGTCTCAAAGCATGGCCAGGTATTGAATATCATTTGAATCTAGTGTAATGTAAACATAAAACTATATTGTTGACAGGCCTGCTTGCAGAGATGAGTGTAGTGTACTGTGAAAATATTATACTTTGAGTTTTTAGTGTTATTGCAGCGCTCCGTTGGGCAAAGTACTAAATATCGACATTTTGTTTCTCTGTTAATGAGTTCAGTACAAAGCCTGGTCAAGCTTTACAGGAGTGGGATCCTGTGTGTTGTTTTATGTGGGGTTGAGTGGCTCTAGGTCCTGGTGGACAGTTAGTCAAATGGTTAGTTGTGCTGGATAGGAACTGTCAAAGAGTCATCTACACTTTGAATAGGTGTGGTTCATCTATCAGTATATTTATGTTACTCAGAAGGGAATGCTGACCACAATACTACATAATACTAAGTTCTGTGGCCTTTTAACAAGACTGTGACTTAAACTGTACAGTAGCTGAGTATACAATCTTGCAGCTTGTTGAGATACAATTTCAACAACAATTTCTAGCAGGGTATGCATTGTAACAATAGTTTGAGAAGCAGAACCAATTGTATATTAATCATTTCTCTCTTTACAGTATGCTAATCATGTGAAGGCATGCAGCATACTATTGGTGCACACATGCATAATATACGTATGCTATGAGTAATAACTTTTTCTCAAAGGATTGGAGGACATATATACAGGTATACATAATGTGCAGCACTGTGTCCATGTTGACTTTCATCAGCTTCCCTGTAGAAGTGCAAATGGCCAAAGTAATTGTAGAGACGAGCTGTTGCAGCATTGCTCTCTGCATGCACTGCTCACTGAATCAGTCAAATTTACTGCCTTAAATAATGAAACAGACCTCTTGGCAACGATGCCACATCCCCCTTTTGGAACGCAGGACATAGTGAATTCATAGTCCCCCCCCCCCCCCCAACCCTGGATCTCTGATGATCACTTGGCCAGTGAAATACGGCCCTAGGTTTTTTTTTATGTTGTCTGTCTAAGATAAGATATGCAGCGGCCGTGCAGTATAACAATGTATGTGCCAGGCGTAAAGCTGTCACGCCGACTTACAACTGTCCACCAGAAACACAGCCCACCCCCCATTCCCCACCTTGATCCCCTGCCTATCCCCGCATGGGTGGACACACACAACCACACCCACACAAACATGCAAAGGGAGAAGGGCCGTTGTTTATGTAAATGCATGAGGCGAGCACCAGTTGCAGCTCAGTGAACCTGATGGAAAAAAAAGTCTCTCAAGCTTGAGTGTCACAAGATCAGTGGAAATACATGTAGTGGGTGGCAGTATGTGCTGGGGTTTTATGGCCACATATCTAGAGGCTTCTAATAACCAAGCCAAAGTAAATACACGTGTCGCTGATATCAGCTCATAATGCTTCATAACAGTTCATTCTTCAAAATGTCATCATTTGTCTTTTGAATTATATATTAGTTTAATTAGAATTTTAAACCCTTATTGTATTGTGTGTGTGTACTGTAATTATAAAGCTCTGTTCATGTCAATATAAAGAATTGTCAACAATATTGGTCGTGAGTTCTTCTGATTGATTGAAATAATAGTAAACCTTATAGATTATTGCATTCAATACAATCCATGTTTTACCAAAGAACACCAGTGCCCTCTGTCAGGCATTCTAAGGATCTCCATTTTTGTATTATCATCTACTGTCCTGGATTTATTTTTATTTGTTGCAAAATTATTTTCTTTAATATTCATTATTTTCTTTCATATTATTCTTTATTTTAGCACATGCACATTATTCATCTTAGTACTGTTTTTCTTTTATTCCATCCAACTTCATCCGCTTATCCAGTCGGGTCGCGGTTTTTCTTTTATTAAAAAAATTATATTGTTATGTCATATTAAAATACTTTAAAACCTTGCTATATGATCATTTTTTATTGTACTGTACATTATAGAACTGCTTCTCCCATTGTTAAACTAACAGTGATTATAACCTCTATAGAAAGCAAGAATAGAAGAAAATTTGATGGGATTAGATTAATATTGCATATAATTCAAACTAAATCAAATCAAAATGTAATTATACAGATGAAAATATTTCGTTTTCATAGTTTGAGGTGACATTTTTTTAAAATATTAAATCAAAATATATGTATGAATTGTGTGTATATGTGTATATTATGTTAAAACACAATATTTCTTCTAGTGGATAACTGAACTGAGATTGAATGTAAAATTGTGCTACATTACATAAAAATGTCACGAATGTGCAACGTTATGCAGTTCAAAAAATAAAAAAAGATCCACTTGATTATTTTGATTCTGTTATTCTACCTTTTCTTCAACACTCACCCATGACTCATTGAGCATTGTATAGAAAACAGTATGTCATGAACACAGTTTAGAACACTGTCTCTAGTGTTCTTTTAGCAGACAAATTAAGTGATTGAACACATCATCACTTTAGAGAACATACAGTACAGAACAGTACAACCACTTCACGGCTGCACATTTAGCATTTTTTGCAATCAAATGGTCTACTGTACATTCCACTGTGGCAGTGTTTCTTTCTGTATCAAGGCAATAATTGGATTTTGGGCAATACAATGTCTTGAGTGTACAAGGGAAATTAGAAACTATATGTAGGGCTACATGCTCAGTTATGCCAATTATAGTTTATATATATATATATATATATATATATATTATTATTATTATGTAGCCTACATTATTCTGTATAGGCTAAACAGGTGTGGGAAAAAAAGAGACGCTGCACATTATTTAGCATAGTTGTAAATGTAAAAGCTGCAACATACATATAAAACAAATATAAATATAAAAATATCTATGTTACATGTAAATAAAAAATACGATATATAAACAATACAAATCTGAAACTGCTGCAGTGGTCTCTTAATTTTTTTCAGCAAGTTTATACATCAATACCACAAGGTGGAGCTATTGTAAAAACGAGGTGCGGAGTTAAATACATTACAGCCAGTAGCCTATAAAGTTAAAATAAGGGGGAGGGGGGTTCGTGCAACGCAAATATTGTATAAGGGAAATGTGAAGATTTGTACTGTTGGCTTGAAAGCGAAGCCTCGAGTAGGCCGGTGCATTTCGCCACTATGTATTGTAATATTTGTCATATTGGCCTACCCATTGTTGATATTTCTGCAATGTAACCTTTCTATGAATTGATGGTTCATTACGTCTGGACTACTTGTCATAGTAGCCAGTCCTATTAGCCTATATCAAATAAATACCCAAAAAAGTAGTCATAACCCTATATTTCACGTTTATTAAATCTGTGATACCATGTTTAATAATTTAATCCCTGAATACTGTAACCTAATCGATTGTCGAGCAGACGCTGACTTGCTGCAGACAGCCTGTGGTCCACAGCGATCCGTTTCTCTGTGTCAGACCAAGTTCCCAGAATAGCAACTCAGGCGGCTTGTCTGCCTCTGCGCTGCCGTCGAACATGGAGGAGGAAGTCACCGATGGATCTACCAACTGTTGCTGCAGCGGAACCAACTGTAGCCCGCGTTGCATGTCGACTAGTCGCCAATGAAGTCTAGCCCGAAAGGAGTCGTTTGATCTGGAGCAGTGCGCAACTTCGCGGACATGTTTGCATATGGAATTATAAAAACAGCTGTGTCTTAAGGTAACTGTAACGAGATGCTAACGTGTTTGTGCATTGGATAGACTGAATAACCGGTCCGTGCTACTGTATCGTTGCCGTGCTGCAGATAACAGTCTAGTAGTCATTCATCATCATGCTTCCTTGGCTACTGGAAGCGCGGGCAGGTGCATCTGCGTGCAAAAGCCAATTGTCAGGTTGTAAACGTACTGCAGTGATCGGATGACCTGTTGAGTTGTCAGTGTGACAATACCGTACAAAAATGAACTAAGCACCAATAACAGAACTATGAGTAATGATACGTTCCTCAGTCTATATCAAGTGTGCAACATGCAGTGAGGTGCTGTGGTACGATGAGTCACCTTCAATGAGTAGCTCTTTTCGACATTTCCTACCTACTCATTTTCCAATCCCTTAGTTGTCGAAAATATCTTGGCTGCTCCCTGCCTCTCTCGCTAATTCCTTAGGAACCGGTGGATCCAGTTTGATCCATCATTCTCTTTCCTTTACGATTCTGTGAGTCTTTTCCTGCCTCGCTAAGCATGTAGATGAGACGTATAGAACAGCACAGTCGACTTTACTTTTATCTAATGAAATGCTCATGGGAAGGTGCCGGGGGTTTGCGCGTTAGTTGACGCACGGGAGGCACGTACCACTGCTAAGTTTCTTGAGGATAAATGTGCTCTTCCTAAACTTTTCTCAGACTTTATGAGCCTGGTCAGGTAATTGATCAGCTATAATCGTTTACTATAAAATATATATATATATATCTGATTTAAGGCGGTCATTCAGTAAATCAGGTTAATAGTTTAATTAGTACCTATACTTGGCTATATTTATTTAGACAAATTGTACTATTAAGGGAAGTGGCTAGTTATACGTCAACCCTCATTGACGGAGCCCACATATAAGGCAGTTGCACTGGGGATACATATAAAGGTAAATTAATCAACTTTTAAGATATAATTTTTTGTTAGTTTGCTTGGACGTTGTTGTTATTGTTAGAACATCTGAAAGATAGGTCGCACTTACAAATCCATTAGGAAGATGGCAATTATATTATATTTTGGACAATGGTTTGGTTATACTGTAGTCTACAGTAGTCTACATAACTTATTGGTTTCATTGGTTCAAATTAAGAAAATTAGTCAGAGCAAAACTAACAAAATGTGATTAATAATTCATAATATACTGTAAATCCTGCAGATGTAACACATCCACAGTAAAAACATAATCAACCCTGCTGAGTCCAGTCAACAAATAGGCTACCATAAAATTACAGATAACACATTATTTATTTTTCTTGCACAAGCATTGCAGCTTGTGAAGGAAATGCCTCAACACGTTTCTATATCCCAAAGGCAAGCAAGGGATCTTTGTTGCAGGTCAGATTATTGTAGATTATTGTGAAAATTCTGTAGCTGTACACTGCATTTGCTTGTCAGGAGTGAGGAATATTTAAATATATTTGCCGACCTTAGCATAATTTAAAGAATTCTTAAGTGACAAATATTACACTTAATAAAAACTTGAAGTGTTTAATATCATTCTTTGAAGAACCAGCAGTTCTAGACCAGAGTTAGTTATCCTTGCACCCAATACAGTAGTATACTGTATGATATGTTATCAACAAACTCAACTGTACAAGATTTAACTATAGAAACATTGCCGGAATAATAGCCATGCAGTTGTAATTAATTATGTCACACAGGCTTATGCAGTTTAGCAGGTGATTTCCACATACAGTCCGTATAGGAGTGTCATATTGTACATGATCTTTTTCTGCATAATTTTGAAGTTCAAATTAGAAAAGATAACTTTCAGTATTTAGCCTATTGTACAACTTGATGCCTGTAAAATATAATTTGTAAGGCTGCATGGTAGAGCTACAGGTTTGCATAAAAAGGGACCTGATTCTTTTATTAATTTCCTTCCTTTTTTACATTGTAATTTTTGAGGGTATAACACCACAAACTGAGTAGTTAGCTGGATATAACATATGAATTAACATAATTATGTGGTCATTCATATAAAACCAGTCCTAACGGCTTGCAATTAGCCAGTTTACAATTTGATGGTGTGACTTTTGTAGTAGTGTCTTTTATACTACCAAATATTCAAACATTACTGTTGAATTTTTTAACAATACTAATAAAACACAGGCCACAATTTTAATGGCACCTTTAAATCTATACTTTGTGTTGTAATTTACCTGAAGGTCCTGAACTTACAGTAAACCCCGATAGATAAATGACTCAAATGTTTGAGGAAACCTTTTCTATTTCATCAAGATATTGTGCATGGAGTATGCCAACAGGTTGTGTTATAGTTATGTAAGAAAGCTTAACATTGTTTTTCAAGTACAATATTTTCTGAACTTTTAGGGGTTTAAAGTATGTATGACTCTATAAAATGTTTTGAAATAGCATTTGAAATAGTTCAAGTCTTTCTAAGTCCCAGACTAAGAACTTGTTTCAAAGGATCTTCATTTACTTTTTATTTTTTATATTTTTTACTCTGTAGTTTCCTCACATCAATGTAAATTCCACTTGCAGATGTTTGCCATGACATTCACGATAGCCTCATGACCGACCACTCAAACACTCTATTCAGCAGCCATTCACTTCCGTTGTTTCTTGTTAACACTGTGTCTATACAGCCACTGTCTACTGGTTGTATGTATTCTCAGGTGCCGCCAGTTAGTAGAGTTAAATGTGTGGAACATTTGAAGTTTAAATCCAAATCAGCATATAACTTAAATCCAAAACATATTTTTGATTGTAACTGTAACTTGAGAACACAGTCTACCCGTAGCAACGGCTATCATCAGCTTTGTAGACACATTAGAAGTAATCGTAATCGTAAAGGTAATTGCTGGTGAAATCTAGGAATACTTTAATTTATTTTTATTTTTATGGTAAACTTTTTTGCGGCCATTTCTTGCAGCAAAGAGGCTACAGAGTTTAAGGTTTGACAAAAGTGTAGTAGGCTACTTTCAATACAATATATTTAATGAAAGGAGCAAGGGGTGGCGGCATATAAATAATCAAAAACTGCCAATAAATGTAGTGCATTTTGTTTTCATCTCCACAGAGCTCCCATAGCTATGGAGACAGCGACCCCGGAGGTCTACTGCGCTAGTAAGTCCTTAATTTTTATTGTTGTGCATTCTGTGCAAAACCGACACATTCTCTCTACCATTCTCTCTACCAATGCTTCTTAATCCCATTATGATGCTTTGAGAGCGTGTGTTTGAACACATATTAGGGCCATGTGTCATGAACGCCAGGAGCTTTTTGGTATTTGGTATTCAGTGATCACATTAAATATGGTTTTATCTTGTGTGCATAAGTAGTGCAGTACCTGTTTTTGTGTGAGTTAAAAAGCGAATCAAATACACAAGGCTATTGGCTCTAAAATATTAAGTCCATTACCACAGTGTTGATACAAATCTATTTTGCAATTTCACAACTGTAAACATTGCACAGGGATTTTCCCCCAGCGCACTTTTTTTTTAGTTCAGCCCGTAAAAGTCTAGAAAACAATGCTCTAGTTACATCCTGTCAAGATCTCAGCAGATGCTGGATCGGTGCTTTGTGGTACCCCGTTGCCCTTTGCAGCGTGTTTCCTTCGGGCAGGCCTGCCCCTGCCCTCTATTTTCTGTGTACATCCTAAGCCCAGGTCTCTGGCGGGCTTGTGACATCAGCGGGGACTTTCATGTCTCAATTGGGGCGTCTACGTGCCTAAAGGAACATTAGGCAGGCGGGTGGAAGATAGAGGAGGGAGCCTGTTCTCTCCTCGACTCTCCTGGTCCGTCCGTGGGTCGCTTCTGAGATGAGAGTGCTGGAACAGATAGTAGGCTTTTTGTTCCGCTAGCATGATGCTGGAGAATGCATAAATTACTACTGTTTATGGGCGGAGCTGCAGTTGTCGGGGGGACGACCTTTTTTCAATGGTGTTTCTACTGCGCAGCCGTGCGAGTTTGGCAAAATGGTCGTAGGAACGGCCCTGCCCAGCTGGTGCTGCCCAGTCAATGTACCCTACGCGAAAGACCTGCTGTTTCCATGGCTGCTGCAGTTTTCACCTTTTTAACAGCGTTCGTGTTGTCAAATCTCACATGCACAGTTGACCACACCCAGTTAGCGCCGCCAACGCAGGTATTTGGTCTTGTTTCTGTCTCGAACTGCAATGAGAAGACACATTAGCGCATTTGTAGGAGTATTTATATTTACATAGGCCTCCGCAGAAGCTGCTTGGCTTTCCAAATCCAAGCAGAGTTGCTGTTGAGCGCTAGCCAGAAACACATTCCCCTCCTGCAGTTATACTTTGGCCTCATTGAAAGATTTGTTATCTACAGGAATGGACGGTACCAGTTGCTCAGTGGTACTTTCCTCTTTCCCTCTCTCTCTCTCTCTCTCTCTCTCTCTCTCTCTCTCTCTCTCTCTCTCTCTCACACACACACATACATGCACACACACATTCACAAAGAGCTACCTGATGCAACACTAGCCAACTACAGTACTGTACATCTCTGCAATTTAGGAGCCGCCATTGTTGACATATCTCTGTGTTCCACGCTTGTTAAGATAACAATGCTATCCGTCTTTTTCTCTCTCTGCTGACTCCTTAGTGGCATGTGAGGGTTTGGAGAGGTGGAGGGTTTTACAGGAAAAACCAGATCGTACATTGTGTGTATCCAACAAGCTAGAACCGATTGCCATGTGACAGAGTGGGGAGATTTCTACACATTTCCCCACATTATGCCTAATCTTCTGGATACTGTATATCGTGCTGTATATCGTCACAGAAAGAGGGAGCCACGTTAGGCTTGATCATTATTGTCATTTTCTTATTTCTGAGCCATAAATATATTAGTTGTAACAGTAGTGTTGATTTTTTTTCAGTTCCTAAATAGGACGGTGAATTTGTTGTGATGTAATGTTTGAATTAGGGTTCTGTGTCTCAATTGGTTTGCATGCGGTTTTTGCGTAGATCTTTTCCACGTTTCTATGTTGTTCTTTTCCATTTGTTAGATGGTTTAATCTATTTGCTGTTACTTAAAATCTCTCCCCCAGTGGAGCCTCCACTGTGCCTTATCCTGAATTTGCTATTCAACGCCAACGCTAAGCACAGCTCCAATTCTGACTCTGTTTATGTGTGTGTGTGTGTGTGGGTGTGTGAGTGCATGTGTGTGTGAGTTAGTGTGTGTGTGCGCGTGTGCGTGTGTGTGTGTGTGCATGCGTCTGTGAATAGTTTAGGTACTTAGTGTCTAGACAGGTCAGTCACAAATTTAACTAAAAAAGAATATAATTCCCATTGGGAAAACCAGCAAATCACACATATAAAATATTAGATAGTACAATATAACATTAACGTAGACACAAGTAGTACTGGTATTCATTTTATGAATCATCACACCCCAAAAAAGTAGATCACATTGTTTATTTGTGTGGTAGATAAAGGTTACTTTACACAGTCTCTTTATTACTATATTACTGCTGGTTACCATTTGAATGATGCACAGAAACAATGTTAACTTTCTGTTAACAAGTTTATGGCAAGTCTTCAAACTTCACCAAGCATCTACAGAGGACAAATATCAATTAGGCTATTTGTCCGCAGCGCCATTGGTGACGAGAAATGCTACCAATAAGAAGCAGCTCATTTAAAGGTGAATACAGCTATTGCAATCTAATTTTAAGATAATACACATTTAGTAAAAATCCACAGGTATCTCCTCGAATTTCGCTAGCTTACCGTTCTCTGTGAGTGTTGAAACAAAGAATATTCTGATACTATTCTGATACCTCTACACAGCCCTGGCACCGTAAATAGTAACAACAACAACAAAGTGGCGAACGGCGCTCACATCAACAAACCCGTAGCACTGTTTTGATTTGAGCTCGAAGTTAGCAAGAATGAGTGACCCTGCCTTTAACAGACTGCTCAACAGACTAACCAAGGGGCGGACACGAGACTCATACCTGTACCGGTACATCAAACAAATACCCGAAAAGTCAAATATTCTGGTTCAGCCCTAACTGCTGGATGTTTTGTATAATATTTGGCATTAAGAAAAAATTATCAGCAGGCACGATCATAGGACAATTTTGCATAGTTATTAATACCAAAATGTATGAGCATGTTTTTATGGCATGGTTTTGTATTGCGAGCCAGTCCTTCCGGGTACAGTCCCACCCGTGGCCACAAAACACAGCTCCTTCAAGCCTAGAGACAGACCCTGGCTTCCTAAAAGAAAGTGTACCCCACTACCCCTCTTTGGTAGCTGTTCTTAGTCACTGTGCAAATGTCTATTACATTATGTTATAAGTAAAGGAAAATAAAAACATATTTTTAGTCAATCAATAACAATCAATTTTTTAGTTCATGGAAAAGATCGGATCTGTTTTATGTTTTTTATTTTATTGTTTAATTGTGTTATTTAATTAATGAATGTTTATATTGTCAAGTGATCTTAAAAGTATACATTTAGTTTTTTCGTTAAACAATATAGTATGGCTAACAACAAGATAGAGCGTAAGTGCTACTGTCCGCTGGACACACGCACTGCACTGTACTGTAGCTGGCTCATATACCTGTGTCTGTGAGCCTGCCCTCACACATGGCTGCTACTAGGCAGCTGTCAGTGTTCTCTACAGTAATGGAAAATCCTTCATGACAAATCTGGGCCACTCCTGTCTCCAGGACAGCAACGCAGAGGGATAGCAAGCCGTCGGTCACCTGAGATTTCCTCCAACCCCGACGTGTGCAACCTGAACCCAAGCCCAGGGATTGTGTCATGGACTGCGTCTCCCAGGTCGTGTCAGTCAGCAGGGCCAGCGCAAACAATAGCACAATGCTGGCAAGCATGCAGCTAGTCACAACAAGACAGAAGCCGACATACTGTAGAATAAGGAGAGGAACAGACATTGTGGTCCACAATGTTTCCATTGTATGGAAAGCTCTTATTTCATTTGAAGTGAGAAAATTTTATAAATAAATAAAATAACTGTATATCGCTATGCAAAACAAAAATGAAATACATACAATTTAAGGGTTGATGGTGTTATGTTTGTGGTCTTGCAACATTCCCGTTCGGTGTCATAAAAAATGCTTACATGGGGACAATGTCAGATTTGCCCGAGAAGTTTGGTGGAACATTTTCTTTCCAGCGGCGTCTACTGTGTTTAATCCCCAATTATACTCACACTGGATGTACTCAGCACTTGGGGAATACCAAAAACCAAGCACTCCCTTATTAAAATATTGCCTCAATAGGTTAACACAGAACTGGATTTCAGTGGATTGAATCATATAGTTGCCTGCGTTCAAGGCCTCGGATCATAACTTTAACTAGGATGGTGTTTTCGACACAAGGCCTTTCTTTAATTTCCACTGATGAAGGAGAGCCACGCTGCTTTCATAGTGTCACATGATTCTCACTTGCGAGTCTTGCTGGAGTCTTGAAGTGGCGTGGGTGGTGTAGTGCGACAGGTCTCACTGCGGTTCCTAAAGGATATGACACCCTGGGTCAGTGTGTGTGTGGAGGGGGGTGTTTGCCTGTTGCCACTGCATTGTTCCTGTCACACAGATGGGGCCATCTTGTAATGGGATAAGGGATTGAGTAGCGCTCCCTCTGAGTGGACGCATTGCTGTCTGGGCTCTGTACAGGCTGCTGAGAGAACGCAATACGATCCTCCTTGCCGGCCGGACATTGGAATCCCATATGGTTGTGTAGCCGATGGCCTTGGCCATTCTGTGGCGTGACCTCCATGACAATATAGGTGAGGTCCCCAGTGAGGCCGACCGACAGATAGCAGCGCCCTTTACCATATAGTGAACCCAGGACACATTGGTTAGACCAGGTGGGTGTCAAGAACCTGCGGCACTTTCTTTACACTTGTGCGCTCCGCTTATTCTGAAAGGTGTCAATAAAACACATTTGGTATCAGTGTTTATTTGGTTGCGTGTTCTTGTTCCACAGGGGGCTTGGTGTGAATATTTGTGTTAGAACTGTTGCACATGACAGAGCTTATGACAAAACGTTCCCAGTTTTGTTTCAGTATTCTGTGCTAGTTCTGTAGTCTCTGTATTTTATTTTCTCAACACTGACACCCCATTTGAATTTCAACATCAGATGTTTTGTATTGGAGTCTCTACCTGTGTATTTGTTTGTCTAGTATAGCTTAGTGTGTGTGTGTGTGTGTGTGCATGTCTGTCTCTGTGTTTGTCTGTCAGGCAGCTCTATAACAATCCTTCAGAATAGTTACATGGCTTGTGCTCTAAGCTGTGCAATGAAAGACGTCATTTTCAGCACTCTCACTGTTGCCGTCTGTCTCCCAGGTAACGGCCAGTGCTCTCCCAAGAAGGAGAACTCTAGAATACTGGTGGACCTGTTGCCGAGCTTGGCCAATGGACAGGCACCGGCTCAGGGTCCTAAATCCCCCATCGGTGAGTGAAACACGTCCGTGTGAATTGCTTGGTGCAGCCACACACATACAGGAATGCTTGCATGATTGTTTCTTTTGCCTGTATAGGATGAATGTGTGTAACAGTAACTCAGCAATTAAAGGTATAGTCAGCTATTGCAAGTTAAATGTAAGCTAATACACTTTTTTGTCAAATGTCAAATATCTTCGCATTTCACTATCTTAACGTTCTCTGTGCGTGTTGAAAAAATAATATTGATACTTCTACAAAGTCCTGGCCCTGTAAGTAGTAACATAAGCAAAGTGGCGAACACCGCTCGTATCAACAAAGCTGTAGCACTACGCTTTGCTTCGCAATGTATTTCGACGTGAGGCGACACCTCAGAGGACATCGGAGCGATACTGTTTTGATTAGAGCTCAAAGTTAGCAAGAATGACCGACCCTGCCTTTAAATCACAATAAAAGCAATTGAAGGTTCCCTCCTTATTTTGTGTCTGAAGTTGTATTTCATTTGGCTGGCAGTCTTCTTGACTTCTCCCCAGTCCATGGCTCGTGGCTTGCATCTTTTCTATCCCTGCCCCTACAGCCAAATATTTTTTATTATTATTTATTTTGTAGCATACAACAATGAGCTTGAGAGGAAACTTTAGACATTACAAGAGTGTCTCTCTATATAAATATGTGTGTGTGCTCTCATTGTGGTTATTTGCAAGTGTTATTTAAAAACTAAAAACAGGCGTCTGCTACTGATGAAAATTACACAGATGGATGTGTCAAATGTAATCTGCAGTCATCTTGAACATAGGGACTTTGGTGAAAAAGGCACTTGGATGGAAAGTCAATTTCAGCATTGAGCGTAGGGCACATTGGGACGTACTGTAGTATTTGCTTTGAAGGTTAAGATTTTTATGACCAAACAACGCAGTGTCAATCTAAACCTGCTTAGAGTTAAAACATTATGGTTACAGTGTATGGATAATGGATCTAAAATGTTTAATGCATGGTGATAACCTTTAACTCTTGTTTTTGGTGTATTATGGTAACATTAGCATGGGGGTAAATCTGGCCACTTTTACTTCTGCCGATGTGACTGTTGTCTCAGCAACCATAACACATTCAGACTTTTCTATCTGAAGTGATGTAAGGAATTGAATGGCAAGGGTGTTCAGGTCTGCTGTGTTGCCAGGATACAGCTTCCAAAAGACAGCTGGATTGTTATGCCCATTATTGGAAGAAGAGCTCCTTTAGTACCAACTGCAGCAGTACCGGGAACAAACCAGCTTTAAGAACACTACTGCGTCTTTGTGGAGATGGCCTTTGCTGAAATGGTGCAACGGCCTCTTAAAGGCAAGGGTTTTCAGTCTAATCGCAAAGGATTCTCTGAGGGTGAGGTTGTTTAGCCTGCGTTTAGTAAGGTGTTTTCTGCTGTGTTTAAATTAAGGATAACAAGACTTTGTTCCCTTCTATTCTAGGGTATGATTGACTCAAACTGCAGTGGAAACACTGGAGGCTTGTGAGCAAACTCAGTCTTTCGATTTAGCCAATTCTAAATGTCCACTTCAATCCCACAGTACTTGTCAGGGTAATGGGGCAATATGATTGATTATTGTGTTATTCTTTGTGTTTTGGATACAAGGCTTTGTAAACCAAATAAGTTACTCTTACCATTTAGTTGTATTGTTAAGTGCTTGTCCAAGTGTAGAAAATCCAAACAGTATGTGAAGAATGGGTGTCTGTGGTACAGTATACGGTATTGTGTGTGTACAGCATATGATTTATTTTAAAAAATCTTACTTACTATCTTACTAGTTTGACAGTACATCAGTAGGAACAAAACAACTGTCTGTTTTACTTCAAACGTTTACTCACGGAAAATATTTGCTGACGGGCTAATTTTAACAAGCTTTGAATTAGCAATATGGTGTTGTTGCAGTATTCATTTTTATAGTATTGTATACCTTTTCTGTCGGGTTCAGGAATTCCTCAAAGTGTTCCTTCCACCGCCCAATTACCTCCTCAGTTGAGGTCAACAGTGTTCCATCCTTGCTGTACACAGCTTGGATGGTTCCCCGCTTCCCCCTCCTAAGATGGCGGACGGTTTTCCAGAAACACTT
>JAODUK010012493.1:0-24824 GCA_027564635.1 Typhlichthys eigenmanni | reverse complement strand
CACACCATAGCATTTGTGCCAAGGTATATTTCAAGTGTTCATTGTGATGTTGCATTTCTACAGTAGCTTCCTGTACATGTCACATGGTACAGGTGCACACCATAGCATTTGTGCCAAGGTATATTTCAAGTGTTCATAGTGATATTGCCTTTCTACAGTAGCTTCCTGTACATGTCACATGTTACAGGTTCACACCATAGCATTTGTGCCAAGATATATTTCAAGTGTTCATTGTGATGTTGCATTTCTACAGTAGCTTCCTGTACATGTCACATGGTACAGGTTCACACCATAGCATTTGTGCCAAGGTATATTTCAAGTGTTCATTGTGATGTTGCATTTCTACAGTAGCTTCCTGTACATGTCACACAGTTGGCTCCAGGGCACCCTTTGTCTCATAACAAAAGCCCACACAGTTTTGATACAAATACCCCCGGACAGTGTTGGAAATATGTGCTGTCTCACCTGTCACTCTGTAACAGACATCACATTGACGTCTTGGTACAAATTTAAGGTGTAAAAAAAAGAGAAACACGCCTTGGATTCCCGTCCGATTAAATGTATGACTGCAGTGCGTGTGTGTGTGTGTGTGTGCGTGTACAGAGGGCTGTGGAGGCCACGGTTGTCCCATGCTGTGATCAGGTACTCTACATGACATGATGTGATATGATATGATGATCCAGGCCCAATTAAGGGCTGGGTCTGTGTGGAAGATGTGATGACAGGGCAAACAGAACACTACACTGTGATCTGACATTTGAGAGGCAGACACAGACAAAGACACAAAAACGCCAGAGACATGGAGGGAAAGAGAGAGAAGGCAGGGTGGGGAAGAAGGAAAGACCGGTTGGATTAAAGTGTGATGTGTGTAAAGAAAGAAATCATTCCACGTCAGGGAGGGAGACATAGAGATTTCATATTATTTTAAGAAGGGGGAGAAACGGGGAGGCTTTATAAAGAGGAAAGATCATGAAAGATGGAAGGACTATTTTCCCACAAATAAGACAGGGATAAGACAAGGTGTGCTTTGGATGTTATCATTATTATCAAAAGACAAACAGTGTATGGATTTCATGTGATAGTGAAATGAAAAGCAGGTAGCATTGTGGCTCAGACAAATCCCTTGAAGACAAGGCATCTGAGTAATGATTGCCTTGGTTTTGCATGTGCCTATGTACCGCAGCTGTATCAGATTACAACAGCATACAGGTACAATTCAAAATGAAATATATATGTCATATGTTGGCATTGTCTACAAGCAGGGCTTTCTTGCATTTGTTAGCGGTTGGCATGCATGTTACCTGTCACTGTGATTTTGTTTGGCAGCCATGTTTGTTTGATCTGAATGCTTGTCACTGTCAGCGAGCATCTTTATTAGCCAGCATCATCCCATCATGTCAGTGCTCTTTAAAAATGTCCATGTGACTGTGAATCAAGTATTTTTATATAATAACTCAGTCAGAAACCCTTACTGAGAAAAATACTTTATTTAACTGAAATAAACATGGTATTAAGTGTTAAAATATGCAAATATTCAATATAACTATTTGATGTTATATAAAGTTTGCCGTTCAAAAGGACATATTGAGACTTGATCTAGGGTAAACTTTCAGACAAGATATACTGTAAGAAGCACTTCAGCCTGTAATCCACCTGCCTGGCCAACTGGGGGATGTCAAAGTATTGTTTTCTCAACAAGTGCAGCGCTACAATGAACAGTTAAATGTATAACAGGAATAAACCAGTGGATTGCCTATATTGCGTTGTCATCAGTATAAGATAGCAGTTCATATTTCTGCATTATGACAGAGCTCTGCTCTTGGTTCCAATAGCTGAAACCACACACATACAGAAAGACATACTCAGAGAATGGCAAGCAGCAGACATTTTACATTTTTACCACATTGTTTTAATTAACTCTCCTGTCATCCTCGTGCTGATAGTGGAAGGTGCTATAAATTGGCTATTCTTGACTGTCGGAGAGGGGCTAATCCACACCTCAACAAGCTGCATTGGGGAGCGTGCCCAAAAATGACCGCTGTACGCCTCTTCCATTCATTTTCACAAAGTGGTAACAGTAGAGTCCAAAACGTGGAATAGATGGACCCTCTGCTGTGTTGGTCATCACCATCTTGGTGGATTGCAGTCTTTAGAGTAAAACTTGAGGGCATCTTAGAAAAGTGTCCTTCATGAGAGACTCCACACAGGTGACAAGCAAAGAGTATTTGCCTAAAAAGAAAAAAGGATGGTATTAGTTACGGTATTATCACATTACTTCTTCCAATCTAAACTGCCAGTGCTGATGAAATATTCTGTGTATAGGCTCAATATATCTATTATGTGTTATTTTTTCTCAAGGTCATGTATGTGATGCAGGTGAGATACATTTGACAGAGGAATCTTGTGAAAACACATGAACAGAAAACACCTTGACCACTGTGGTACAGTAGATGTGTCAGACGTGTTTTTGAGAAACAGTGGAATGGAGATAAAGAAAGTTAACTTTGAAACCATTCAAACTGAATGTTTAATCCTAACATTATGTGAATATGTAATTAAGAAGCAATACAGTCAAGAGTCCAGGGTTTTACTGAAGTTAACATAACATAAATCCAAAGGTTTTTCCAACATTGAACATTAAAGTGTGCATGTTGATGTTAGTCACGAAAGTAGCTGTGAGAGCTGAGTTTCCACTGTACTGTACGGTGACAAAGGGCCCAACAATAACCGCGGACATTAGTCCACCTCACACCGCACTGCACTCTCCCCCTATTGTTCCCCATGCACTTCTCACATGTATTGTCTTACATGATATCCTTAGAACTTGATAAAGACGACTGGTGAGGGTTTGTCTTCTGTTTTTTGTTTTTTTTCTGTGGCTGAAGGCAGGCCTGGGAGTGTCTCAGGATTACAGCTATGTATTCTCCTCTCACAGAGAGGAGACTGTAGGAGACTGTAGGGGCATGGAAACGCCTTATGTGATCCCCTTTTATACCCACCCTCACCTGAGTTAGGGTGGTTGGTTTATCCCCTCCTCCTTCCACATTTCCACCATACATTAAACTCCCTTGTTGTGGTATTGCATTTCCCTGAAACTATAGAGGACATTGAAATGAATGGGAGGTACAGTGTTAAGTTAAGGGGCCCCACTATAATGGTATACTCTGTATGAAGCAGCTGGGGACATTTTAGACCAATTGCGAGGAGAGATTAGTCAGAAGTGCGCTGCAGCGCATCATTGTTTGCCAAAGAAAGCAGAGATTGAGCACCATATCACATAGAGCACCATATCACTTCAGAAATTCAATAAAATGTGTTTCCTAAAGGGCTGAATTTATCTATAAAAACTGTATCATATTTTTAGACATGATTTATGCTTCGTGACACTGGGGCATCCTCAAATGGAAACAAAACAAAAAAGTTCACAACTTCGACATTGTTCTTAACTGCAGAAAATGTACAAACAAATACATTTGGCCAGGTCTCCTACAGTATATCCTTGACATGGCTGACAGTACACAACCCTTACTTATGGTGTTGGTATAGGGTCCCAGGGCTTTAACAGGCTCAGCTCAGCTCTAAAAGTAGTAGAGTTCAAACAACTCAGGCAGGTACACCATCAGTTGAAGGGAGCTCACTCCCTGCGTGGCCTTGGCCTGCCTTTCTGCCTATGGCAGCTGTACCGAGTCAATGTTGGAGTCAAAGTTACATGTGCCTCGCCTCTCCCCACTGCTTTGCTGACTCAACAGTAGGCTGTATAGTGTATGCATCCATGCACACATCCCGTACGTACAGTATGCATGGCTGCATTGTGCTACAATGCATTTGTGCTTGTGTGTCTTAGGCTATTTGGTACACACTTGATCACAACATCAAAGTATATTCAAAGCTTATAGTGTCAAACTATCCTTAGCCATACTTTCTGTGTAAGGGACATGATCATTTGTTATGTGACCTGACAGCACAGGTATATGTAGAGCACATGCACAGCTATCAAGGTGATAGTGCACGGCATCACAAAGCGAGTTTATTTATGCAGAAAAAATCTGGAAATTCTTGAGTGTGTTCTCCCCTCATCCACAAAAAAAGGATTCCATGTCAAAGTGTCTCCTGGGAGGCTGACAAAGGCAGAAAGTAGTGCCTGCTTTTGCCCCAAGTCTGATAACAGGGTAGAGGAGTTGTACGCCTTCCACTCCTACTACTAACTACTCCCTGTACAGTGCAACGCTGTCCATAGGGAGACACGTGAATGTCTACTGAACTACAGAGAATAGCGGACGATTGAGGTCAATCAGAACTGGTGGGGAATAGCTAGGGCATTCAGACAGAGGAGGCAGAGGTGCATGCGACTGCATAAACTATGTTTGCGCACCCTAAATGATGTAGCCTATATGTATACGTAGGTATATACTGTATGCATTACGCATATAAGGCTTTATGCGTTATGCGTTACCAATACACACACACACACGCACGCACGCACGCACCCACACAAAAAGTGCACTGTACACAAGCACAGACATGAAGCACAGAAACAACAGATGACAGGAACACACACACACGCACACACATAGAGTCTCAACATGCCCATCCTCTCGCTCTCTCTCTATCTTTCTCTCGCTCTCACCCCAGCTCTCTCTCTCCATCTCGCTCTTTCTCTAGGTAGCTTACTCTCTCTCTCTGTCTGGAATATTGGGTGTGCATTTCCCATTCTCTCTCTCTCTCTCTCTCTCTCTCTCTCTCTCTCTCTCTCTCTCTCTAGCTCACTCCTTCTGTCTGTCTCTCTCTCTCTCTCTCTCTCTCTCTCTCTCTCTCTCTCTCTCTAGCTCCCTCTTTCTGTCTCTCTCTCTCTCTCTCTATATATATATATATATATATATATATATATGTCTGTCTCTGCCCATGCTGGAGAGCCTTGGGGAGACATATTCTTTTTCATCTGTCAGTATGGATGGAAACAGACATGTTCAAAACACACACAACAATGGCCTTGCCAGAACAGAGGAGCTTCTATGTTTTGTATGCTTGAAGCAGTGCATTATCTCCTAAGTGTAGCAACCATAGCATGGTAAATAATGGATAGTCCTCTTCCCCATGAAAAACCCTCCTTTTCACTTCAGGGACCAGTCATGGTTTACCTGTATAAATGCCCTTTCTGTGTCATTGGAGAAATGGATCACACTAAAGCATGTGGGCAAGGTGATTTAATTAACACAGCATTTCTCCGTGTGTCTCTTTCAATCAGCCGTTTGACAGAAGCCGTGTCACTCAGAATGTCTTATGGACATTCAGGAATGAAAATGCACTGTGAAAAATACGGGAATGCAGACGGCTATTGATCCATAACGGAGGTTTCTTCAACTATGCCGGCAACTGTAATGCTTGGTAGGATGGTAATGTTCTCACCTCTGAGATCAGCTGTGTCGTCTCTGTGTGACGTTGGATGGATTCTCTGGTCATTCAAACCATCTCACCTAACAATACAATATGGAAATTATGGTTTATTGTTTGCAGTGAATAATTGACTACAGTGCACAGGTACAGTGCACAGGTACAGTGTACAGAAGTGATACGAGAAGATTACAGGAACACACACACACACACACGCACACACACACACTTTACATAAACACATAAAATTGTCTGTCTCTGGTTGGTGTCTATACCACAGAGGGAGAGCGCTGGTGTGTCACTGCCTTACTGATTTTGTACTGTACAGAGGTTACAGTGAAAGAGTTTCAGCTACTGTGAATTATTTACTTTATTCACCATTTAACCCTTTAACCCCTCAGCGAATGCACTGGCAATTAAGGTTCAAAATATAGTCCTGCTGGAGCTCTGTTTGAATGTGTGTGTGTGTGTGTTTGTGTGTGTTTGTGTGTGTTCGTGTGTTCGTGTGGGGATTTCATAAAATATATAACAGTACAACCTATGTAACATAGAATACTCTCTCTTTTACACACACACACACACACACACGCACACACACACACACACACACACGTACGCGCACACGCAAACACGCGCACACACACACACACACACAAACACACACAAAAACAGCAACTCGTCAGAGCATCATTATTTGGGTACTTTCTGAGTGAGGGGGCATGCTGTCCCAGATGGGATTATTAAAACACAGCTTGATCTGTGCAAGAGTTATAAGCGTGACCATGAAAGTGTGACCATGAGGGTGTGTGTGTGCGTGTGTGTGTGTGTGTGTTGAGAGGCCTCTCTCCTAACCTGAGAGGCTGTGTGAAAGTATAAATGATATGGTCTGACCACAGCCATTACACCATTAGCCAGAGCTGTGCTTCCCTACTCTAGGGTCAAACCAGTGAGGCTAACATGTATTACATGTATTACTATTACATTTAGTTACATATAGTTACAATAACTAAACTGAGCCTTTGAATCAAAGGCAGATTGGTTAAAGAAAGGTTTGTGTGTGTGCGTGTGGTGTGTGTGTGTGTGTGCATGTGTGATAACAGCCAATGAAGTAGAAGTTTTACTGTTCCACACAGTAAATATGAATGTCTTAATGCAACTGAACACACGCACACACACACACACACACACACACACACTGCCACATACATGCATGCGCACACATGCTGCACTGTGTGGCTGTGGTATGTGTTGTCATGGATACCACCAGAGACAAACGCCATCCCATAAGCAGTGGGGATACTAAGCGCTTCAGAGGGGCCGGCGCCTAGGATGTGCTGCTCTTAAACCCCCAACCCCCATCCCTGACACACACACACACACACACACACGCACGCACGCACGCACGCACGCACACACACACACACACACAGACATTTCCACCACTTCATGCTGCCATAAAGCACAGCCTAGAGACACAACTCTCTGCTACAGAAGACACCATGGTCGGTTGAGGATGATGTTACTGTAATAGGATGAAACATTACAGTGAGATATGGACCTAGAGGAACACAATGGAACCAACGTTACTGTAAAATAGTTAGCAAACAGAGTGAATGTCTGTGTGAATGTGTGATGTTATTTCTTCTGCATGTAGTTTATCCTTAGTGGATCATATTTGCTTATAGATGACACTAATTTGAACTAAACTGCTTAGATAAATGCTTAAACCATTGCAAACCCTTACTTACAGTATACACACTACATGAATGAGGTTAACATAGATGTGTAAATGTACACAATCATTGTGAAAGAAGTAGTTCATTGAACACCTCACACACAATAATATACTGTATGTCACATCAATTCACAAACGTAATTTCATCACCAACAAGCACAATAGTGAGGTGAAGAGATGAAAGGGTTAATGTTTTATGACGTATATCCCCTCTCGCATCTTTGTGCTCCCGTCCTCCCTTTCATATTCTCCAACATGGCAGCACAACAACACATAATCCCCTTTGATTGGAAGCCTAATTTTAAGTGTCAATTATACTTATGCAAATGAAGGCAAATGAGCATAGATGGGCTTATGTGTGTGAGCACACACACGTCTTGCAAAAACACACAGTGCAATGCCCCGCAACACACACACACACACACACACACACTCATACCCCCACCCCCCACCTATATATACCACTAAGGGAATAAAACTAACAGACAAAGAAGGTGTAATGAGACACGGAGGTTTGCATTCACACTGATTGATCTGGACACAACGAACACATATCATAAGTTGGAGATATATGATCGTAAGAACACCCAAAAGATCTGCTGACGTGACTTATGTGCTGTGATGTAAACAACACAGTGATGTTGGGTAAACATGTTGGGCGCAGTATCAGCAAAAGTTTTGTTGACTGTTTGCTAAAGCTTTTGTCATCCATAAACACTCACCAGCAGAAATATAATATATTTATATCCTAAAGGAAGAACGCTCTCCTCATCTGTAAAGCATTTTGAAAATAGTTTCTGAGTGAGAATATGGGCTTGACAAACATAATCACACTGTATGATTGTGTTCCTTTTTAAAGCATGTATTATTCCTGCAGCTATGCGTCTTACCTTTAAACTATCACCTGGCTCCTAAACTAAAATACATACAGAGATTTTAAAAAAAAGAGTACAAGGAAGACAGACAGACAGGCAGACAGACAGTGTGAAACACGGCAAAGAGGCTGTTGTCTGACCCTCCCAGCTGATCTGGTGGTTTAAGAAAAAAAGAAAAAGAAGGGAAAAAAAACCCCTTTCAGGCCCAAAACAGGATCAAACAACCTGCTGTGGAGTCCGATTACACCATAACAATGGTTTACATTCACTCCCTGCCTCAACACACCAGCTTTTTCCACAAGTTTCCCCCCTCTTTATCCATATTACTCGCTCAAAGGGTGGAGAAGGAGAGAGCAAGGGCAGGTTGGTATAGACGGTGGTGTGGAGGGGAGTAGAGAGATATCTTCGACAATAATGGCATTCAACACATTAGATGGTATCGTGGCACAATGTTTGTTTTCACCTGTTGCCGTCTCCAGCTCTACTGAAAGTGTAAACCTCTGCCGCAGGTGCTTTCAATTGCAAGGAAAGCCTGAGAAATCGAAACAGAAAGTTTAAGCACCCTAATAGATAGCTCTCAAAATTCTTACAATATATGGACACAAGGAGCCCTTTGTATTCGATAAAATTGTGAAAAAAGTCAAATTGAATCAAAGCCAACCTAAAGACTTCATAACATGAGCAATTGTGTACAATGTCCATTTGGAGTCCAGAAAACTGATATAGAGATACAGAGTCACTTCATTACCACGGGGATTAGAACACAACGTACAAACTGCAAGGGATTGAAGTCCAGTTGGCGCCTGCTACACTGAATTTAAGCTTTTCTGCCCATACCAGACCAATTTTTAATCACAGTCCCACATCAGACAAGAGACATGTCTGTTTGGTATGGATTGGGTTTGTCCTAGAGGAATGAATAACATCAGGAGTAACCATGAACTAAGTATGCAAGATACAGTATATGACTAGTGTAAAGAGAAGGAGCAAATTAAAATATGGCTGGGAGGAATCTTTACAGGTAACTAGTATATACTATGTGTGTGTGTGTGTGTTACCCACCTTCTCGTCCACTCATTTATTTATTTAATTATATTATTATATATCTCATCACACCCATCAAAACTCTCTGTCACACCCATCAAAATGGGAAGGCCTGTCCTTTTGAGCCAGTGTTCTGCTGGACCACAGAGCGAGTAAACATCCATGTTGAGAGAAAGCGAGCCGGGGCCCTTGGCTTGCTGAGCCTGGCCCTCCTGGGATACACACCGCTCTTACAATGGATAGAGGAGGCCTTTTGTTGAGTCTCTCTGTGAGCTGCAGGGCTAGCTCTGGATCAAACATGCCTGGCGCGCAACGCATGGACACTAATGCCACCCCCCCTCCCTCCACAACACACACACACCCACGCACGCACATGCACACACACACGTACAAACATTAGTGAGAAGCAAGACAGTGGCACACTCTTGTGCACATGTCCAGCCACACACAAAAACATACACCAGAAACTCAGTATAAATGTAAGTTAGCTTTATACAGTTGATGTACTCATGTTTTGATTTCATTAATAGAAACTTAGTGTCTTTCCCTAATGAAGTGTAAATCTTTACTGTAGAATAGGTATTTTGCCATGTGCAAATTATCATAAAACGTGGGTTTTAAAAAAATAAGCAAAACTCTGTGTGTGTTTGCATTTCAAGGTAATTAAGAATGTGATTGGATGAAGCGCCTGGAAATGTATGCACATACATACACACAACCCTATACTATGGGGAGGGGAACCTCCTTTGTATCATTCTGCATCCCAGAGATAGATAGTATAACATGCTATCTCTTTAAGCCTGGGTTTGGGCTCCTTGCTTAAACAAGGGTAATCCTGTTATAGCTATCCTGCCAGTATGTGTATATTAGGCCTACATACAGGCACTTAACTGAAAATATATAATAATATAATAAGCACAGATGGCCATTAGTAAAATATGCACTGTTAAATAACCATTGTCCCCCACCAGTGTTCATCATGCTGAATAGTATGGGGAAACGGTGGTGACAATGCACAGACTACAACACAAATCTACTACGGTACTCCCCCCTCTTCCCAGAATGCATTTTAATAAATTTCCATCCCATCGTCTGCCTCGCTCCTGGCCGTCTGCCTCTCATGTAGGATCTATGGGAAGTCTCCCCCCGAAATGAGCTCCCACCGCCTGAGCCTATTCATGCCCAAGCTCGCACCACACTTTCCCCAGGACACCCCCTTTTTCTAGCCCCCCAGGTTCCCACAGAACCCCCCTTCCCCCTTCCCCGCAGCCTCCTCCGTCTCTCCCTGCCTTCCCGCTAACCCCACCCCATCCCTCCACCCCCAACCCAACTCTCTGCCTGGCTTTCAACTCCAATTTTGGGCACAATGAAGTTGTTCTGGCTGACAGTTTGGCCAGTAGAATAGGTGTTGTTTGAGCCTGCTGTGTGGCCCTGGAGTAGGCCCATTCTCCCCCTCACCGGCTCAGTTACCCAGAGCCTTGTTGGCGGGACATGGAAGCCCCTCGTCCCCCACGCTCCCACCCTGACCCAAGCAATTAGCTTCAAACTGCACTCAGGCTAAACCAACACCTCCTCGCTGCATGCTGGACACAGTGTACTGAATGTGCAGCATTTAGCATGCATTCACATGTGCATACATTATTATTAGTATTAGTATTATTATTAGGAACATTCATCAACACACCTATGGATGAATCTACATGAATCTACATACAAAGCAAAACACAAATCAGAAAACAATGAATGACATGCAGCACATTCACATACAGGTGCACGTTGCTGAGGTATCTCGTGTTCTCCACAACCTTCACAACGTGGTGCGTCTGTGACCCCACCTCTCCCTGTGCTGCATGTGTGTGACGGTGTGCGCTGTAGCCATGCAGGCCTGATTGACTCGGTTACTGCGTGTCTGAGACATGTCACAGAGGATCCTGTATTGGGGTCAGCAGAAGAGACCAAGCCTCCAGCCCTCGCTCCTCTGTCGCTTTCTGTAGGCATCAACCTAGACCTCCCCCCTCCCCCCCTCCCCTTCAAGCCCCATCCACCTCCCTCCTCTCCTTCTCCTCATTTTGAATGTGCTTGCCCTATGCTTCACTGTCTCACAGATAAGATATGAAACGCATATGGATGAACACACACATATGGATAAACATGCATTCAGAAGCGTAGCTACGCGCGCACATGCACGCACACACACACACACACACACACACACACACACACACACACACACACACACGGACAGAGGGGAAGCACGGACATGAGAAAGTGGCCGTGAGAGGCCCTGAGTGGGTGTCGGGGGGAGCGGGGGACCATATGTCCAGGCGTTGTATATCAGTGGTTTGCCCCCAGCGCTCCTCTACACCACCATAACTTAGTTTGTCTTCAGCACAAAGTTTTGCTCCAAGCTTGGCTGGCTTCATTAAGAAGCTATTCTCTGGAGCCAATGAAGCTCAACAGACCTCCAACAAAGTAGCTAATCACACAAGGCGCTTAATCTCCCTTGCTCGTATACTCTCTCCCCTGCATGTGCTGTTTGTGGTATAATACGGCTAACTAACGGGCAAGGCAGGTTGTGAGGACACATAATGATGGTCTGTGTCAGAATGATGAAAGCAAAGCAGAATACAGGGCTGTGTAGTGTATACAGTGTAATATAGAGGATGTAACAGTGTAACCACAGGATTACACGCAGCCCGATAGACGCCATTTAATTTGTTGATAGGGTCAGAAAGGCTAAGATAAAGATACAATAGTGGCTTCATTCTTTTTGTTTTTTTTTGCTTCCTGAAGATTCACACCTGTGATTGTTTGTGTATGTGTGCGCGGGGGCCTGCAAAGTGTCATGTTCTCACCTGACAGACACTTTGCTGTCTCTGATGGGAGTGAGATATGTTAGTATGTGGTGTGAATAGGCCTACGTGTGTGTAAGTGCATGTGAGCTTGGGAAGGGTGCACAGACAATGGAGTGGCCTCGGGCAGCTGAAGATTCACAGTGACCTTGAACCTCTGTGTTCTCCATTCCCATAGCTGCAGGGGACGGTGAGCGTCCCTCTCTGTGTGGTTTGTGTGCATGCTGAAGCGATAGATGCATGCTTGGAATTGATCTACAGTCAACATAAGGCAAAGCGCCATCAAGGCCATGCCAGTATACCACAGAGAGAGAACACACTGAACACTATATCTTGTATCATACAAACATGTAACCGTGTAATATCTAACGTGATGCATAATACAAAAAAGTCTTGGTGAAGGAATATCCTTTGTAAACCAGAAAGTCACAACTGTCCAATCACACCGGTGCTAGCTTGCTACAGTAGTCACGTGACAGCATTCCCCACTGACTCGGTGTTTGTTTGGTCTGTGTCCAGCAGTGAGAGAGGCTGGCCGAGGCTTGCTCTATACCGTGGCCCCTGCTGTGCACACAGGCTAAAACCTGGCATGTACAGCTTAAACACAAATACTGTACACATAGGACTGTTCTCACACACACACACACACACACACACACACACACAGGCTGACAAGGAGGACTTGGAGGGGGTGGGGGGGGTTAAGGATGGCAGTGGGGGGTTGGGAAGGAGAAGGGGGAGCCAGCAGGAGCTGCTAAAGGCCATGTCAGCGGACCCTGCTCGGACACAAATGTCAGCTGCATGGCTACCTGTACACGGTGTGGCCAGAGGAGATGATCAAGGAGAGGCACTGCCACGACCCAAAACAACAGGGTAGCCGTGGGTAGGAGTCATTTTATCCCCTGACATTACAGTGGAAGCCCAACGCTTCACAGGAAAATGCACCTGCATTGTTCTAACTGCACAGTCTATTTTAATAACATAATCATGTATTTGTATTGGACGAATATAAAGTAAAATCAAAAACATTATGGATTAATGTGAATGGTTCGAAGTACAGTTCTTTTACATCCAGCATTCCAGGTGTGAAGGCTGTGTAATGCTTACAAAAAACTAATTAACATTTTGGGCAATATATTACTTTAAAAGTAATCTCTTCACACCAAATGCAAAGCTCTATTAAAAGCTCCATTATTACGCTGACGTCTGCTCCAGTGTATCCCTCTACCTTCCATAGACAGCCCTCCACCTCCCCAGTCCATTAGATGACATTTCAACCTTATAAATGGAAAGAGCATTACGCCCTCCGATACCTAACATTACTGACTAGCATTTAATGCACTCTTGTTTGCCCTTATAGCCCCTAGAACAGCTCCTTAGCCATTCTGGTTAGCATTAGCCATATTAGTTCAGATCCCTATAGACATTAGATTATATTTTTAATGAATACAGATTTAAGATCAGCTCCCTATTCTTATTCATTGTAAAGCTCATTATGCACTCACACGTAAAGATTAAAGGGTATAAGCATATATGCACACCAGTGAATCTAGCACAAAAGAAAAAGCATTTTAGCTAAAAATATTAACAAAAGAAAAGCAATATGTATACAGTATAAGTCCTTTACAACACTATACATCATATCAGATTTCATTTTAGCTAACATAACCCTTGACACAAGCCCAAAGACAACCAAATGGCTAAGTCCAACACTGTCTTAGTCCGGCAGATTCCCTGACCCCAAACCCAAGGCCATCTTGCTCCCAGCATGGATGTTGGCTACCAAGAAATGTTGTCCTATATCCTAACTGCTCTCTTCGTCATCAGATTAATGTGCCTTTTGTTTTTTCCAGCTCCTGCCATTACATGAAACACACTGAATAACTGATCATTTCAGTAAAAGCAGCATGTTCTACTGACAGATCATGTTCAACTCACAGATCCTCAGCTCAACGTGGTGATTTGTACTTGTGTTAAGGTGGAAATACCCCTTTTCTTCTTTCACAATATAGATTGCTGCCTTTATCTGGACCCATTTCTCTTGCTGACGGAAGGGAAAAAAAGAAGAAAACATAGATGTAGGAATTTCACCCAAACCCTATGAATTGCTGATGGAACTTGAATAACAATTTGGTATGCAATTGTCATTGTCACTCTCAGAGACATTGTCACCACTGATTCCCATCTCTCCAGGGCCAAGCTGTACTGGGCATAAAGCGTGGTGTCAGAGGACAGCTTCAATTCAGACAGTCCAATCAGCATCGCATTGCATTCATTGGCATAGCCTTTGGGGGCTAAATGGGGTTTTGGTATTAACTTTGGTAAATATCTACTGTATGTATAAATGCGCATGCGTGCACACACACACTCACACACACACGCACACACACGCACACACACAAACACACACACACACACACACACACGTACATATTCACAAACACACACACACACACCGTTCATATACATACATGAAGACATGCAGGCACTCACATTTATATCTCACACTGAGCCTGTAGCCGAGCCAGACTAATGTTTCAGCTAATGTGGAGTGATTGAAGCGGAAATGTATATTCTACACCGTCCTCTTTTACACCAAGGGATGAAATCAGCTCTTTTGTTGCCACTGGGCATCGAGGGTGGGAAAAGCTATGAGGCGAGAGCGTTTGTTGAGGCGAGGGCGTTTGTTGAGGCGTCCGTTTGGGGCGGTGAATGAGCAGGTTTGTGCCCGAGTGGCAGGGTGCTGTGCCAAGGCTTTGCTCCCTGCTAATTGATTGCCTCTGCTAACAAGAGCATAATGTATTCTATTGTGGCCGTGTTCATTATCTTTTTGTTTTGCCTCTTTTCTTCCTTCTGCGTCCCTCATCGTCACCCCCTCCCCATTCTCCCCCTCTCCCCCCTCTCTCCCCCCCTTCAAGTCCTGCCCCACAATCCCACCCTCTCTCTAGATGGGAGGGTATTGATGTAAAGGGGGTGTGACAGGCAAAGCATCTCTCACCATCTCCAAATGCCAAAGCAAAGGCCGCGAGAGGAAGGCCGGAAGGCGAGGCGAGAGCAGAACAAAGGCTGTAAAGCGCATGATGGCAGCGATGACGCAGTAGAAAAGATTGGAAAACCAAAAGCAGCACGAGGAGAGTGAGGGAGAGAGGCCGTCATGAAAAGGCCTTGTAGAGGATCAAAAGACCACCTCCCGCTCTCTATGCTACAGTAGCACTACGATCTCTGTCTCTACTCCCCCTCACAGAGCTCTTCCTTCCTGCTCCTCTTTTGCCCCCCCAATCTCCTCCTCAAGATCACCACCTATTGCACAACAAAGGTGCCATTGATGGACCATGTTTGGGAGCCAAGCACTGTGTACCCATGCTAGTGGTAGCTGCATGCTCTGCTGCATTTACCAAGTCTGATTAAGCCTGTTCTGCGAATGCTGCAGTAAGCTAGTGAGCCAGCCACTACAAGGCCTCTCTCCCCTCCGCAATCTCCAGTCTTTATGCCACACTATCATAACTCTATTTCTACCCCCCCCCTCCTCGCATGTTTACTCATTCACATTGGGAAAGGACAAGCATCACATTGGTTGTCGCTTTGATTAATGAACAGTTCATCGGCTGTGACAGTCTCAGTCACGGTGATTGTATAGAAAAATCACAGGAATGTACTGTACAAACCAAAATACTTTTTTAATAGGCTGTTTAAACATTTACTTTGTCTCAGGTTATGTGGGGCCTGGGTAATGTGGGATATTATTTAGCTATATAACGAGTCAAACATGCTGCAGGCAGTGGCCATATTACAAAAAATGAAATAAATAAATAAAATATAATGTATCAAGCTAGCACATGTGATGAAGACATAATAAAGCAGCAGTTAGTGCCTTTTCACTCACAAGCCTCCAGCTGCGCGGCTTATAAGAGAAGATTGCTACACAACACTATGCAAAGCAGCATTGTGAACATGCATAATTAGGCAGGACTGGCGTAATTTTTCTGGGTTATGGGATGTGACATTTGTAGGGCAGGAGTATATATCAGCTAGGCATGACAATGCCTAGCAAATGCACAATCCTTACCATGCATTATGGTATATTACACCTGAGCTTGATGCAAAATGCCTCCATGAACTTCACAGTCATGCAAAAAATGTGCATATTCATACAGATAATCATGTAGCAGGATATGGTACAAAGACATAAAAATGAGTGGTGCCAATTGTGCTTGCCATCGAGGGTTACCATTCACCGAGACGCCAACACAGAGCTGCATACACACTCACAACATAAATGACAGATCTTCAAGAAAGAAAGTAAAAAAAAAAACTTAACTATAAAGACAGAAAAAGAGGCTGACATTTCAAGCATACAGTGCTGTAGTGATAATGTAATAACAACTCTTTGAATTTGGTGAGTTGTAGACATGCGTCAGGGACATCCAATTATTATAAATAAATAAATAAATAAATAATGAAACAGAAAAACACAAATACGGCCCAACCTTTATAGGCTTGGCGGAGGATTAGACAAAGACTGCCATTGCCGAGCAACGAAGTACAGAAAATAACTGTCAATATTCACAACTGAAAATATTCTGTAATGGGTAGTGGACAGTGTACAATACTGTACAGAGGATCCTAATATGTGTAGCTGTATGTCTATAAAGATTGAAATATACATTTTCAATAATCAAATCACAATACACCTCCCTCACAAACACACACACGCACACACACAGGCACACACACACACACACACACACACACACGCACGCTCGCGCACACGCACACACACAGATAAAAGGATCTAAGACAGGAGAAGTATGTGGGCACAAGCATGCTGGAAAAAATGAAAACACCTATCAATGAATATATTATCCACACTCACACAGGCGGGCGCACACACACACACGCACGCACACGCACACACACACACACACACACACGCGTACCCCGTTTTACCATATGCCTCACTTTTTGGAGTGTCAATTTATAGAAACAAGCATGCCACCCCCACCCTTTCCCTTTTCCATGGCTTTCTCTTTGTCTATTCACCTACACAAACGCATGCAAACACGCAAATACACACACACACACACACACACGCACACACACACACACACACACACACTGACATATACGCACGCCGCCCTGCCACACACAGTGGCTGGGAGGACACATCCCTCATAGCACCCAGGAAATTAACTTGACATTTGATGCAGACAGAGGAAAAAAATATATTTTGGTGGGGGAAGGGGGAAAAAAAACAAAGTGTACCAAGGCAGAGATAGCATAAACCCACCCAGACACCCCCCACCCCCCTTCCCTTAAGCCCGGGAACGCATTCGAGGGGGGATTTCGACAATCTGCAATGCAGACGCCACTGGGCGCCTGTGCAAAAAAAAAATGAGCTTCATCTTTTGCCTGTCCTCCTTAGAATACCCTGCATGTCGCGCTCCGTTTCCATCCTTTACCGTGCTGGCACGCCATTATCTGCATCGACTTCACCCCCCTTCTGTGCTTGCTTCTTTGCATGCGGACGGATGTTAACGCCTGTTATGCATAACAGACGTCAGAGAATCGCTTGATAGCGCTTATTTCTGCATTAGAAATTATGGCACCATCAGTAACCTCGCTCCTTGTGAATATGGAGATTGAGCCATTAAAGGTGAGGATATGTTAAACTGTCTCTCCCAAGCCACTGCTTCCCAACTGAGCAATGAGTTCGTACAAATAGCAGCAGTAACACACGTGTCTGTGTATAAATGGATATTTCATATATCTTTTTTTCTAACCCTCCAAATGCATTCTGGGTTAGGATCGCTCCATGCAAAACAATATATAAACATGTCCCTATTGTCGATTAATACACAATGGTTGTGATGTTAATCGCGGGTAGCTTTGCGGCCATAGATGCCTTTGTGCCACAGAGAATACAGTGCAACTGCAATGTCTCGAGAGCAGGACTAAACAATAAAGTGCATTGTGATCTTGCATATGTTTGATCAGATTAAGAAGCCCCTAGAAGCCCTCCTAGTCACCTCGCCACTGCAGCCAAACATCAAAAGCAAGATCAGGCCACAATTAGCACATCATTATTCATCACTCTTGCACGCACGCACGAGCGCACATGAACACACACACACACACACACACACACACACACACACACGCAAGCATGCACATAGACCATCCAGGGTCTGTCTCAATGCACCCTGCATTAGACATGCAGGAATGCATTATGCACAACTGAGTTTGTCCCCACCCGCCTCTTCAGGGTTAATCTGCATATGTGTGCCTGTCTGTGTGTGTGTGTGTGTGAGTGTGCACACGTCGTGTCTAGAGACGTATTGTGTGTGTTTTTATATTCATCAAAATCATCTTTATATATTTCCTTTATATACCACTTAAGTATGTAAGTATATAAGTAAATATATATAAGTAAATGTTTACTATGTAGTACATTTTACTACATAATATTATTATGTACATCATTTATATTGTATCTTTTTTTTTTTGCATAAGGTGTACACAGGTACAATGGCTTTATGTAAACACACATGATTTTATGCTGAACATAAGATAACATCCCATCATTTTTTTAATAATGCATTATTAAAATGAAGAACCATATTTTTGTATAAGAGCAAATGTCCTCCAACCGGCATTAATCTCTTCATGACTGATGCCTTTTTATATACTTTCTCGTGGATTAATAGAGCAACATACAAGTGTTTTCAATATGCATGATAAAAATTAAATCCAGAAATAAAATGTTGACATATGAGTTTTTGTCGGCTCTAGAGGGAAATTGAGTGTAGGGTGAATTGTCAACCTCTAATCTCTCTACCCACACAGGTTTAATGAATGTACTCATGAAAATGCCACATTTCTAATAAGGGTGAAGGTTTCACCAAGGAGGCGAGGGGTAGAGGTGTGACTTTCATTAGCTGCGCTGTTTGAATATCTGTTTTGCATTTCTCTGACACAGTAAGGGTTTACCGACAAAATATTGCATCAGCCAAACACTCACTCAATACAATAATGCCAAGGTCTCCATTATCCAATTTAAATTCACATAATTTGGAATATTACAAATTCCAGATTGAGTATGGTATTTTTAATGAACACAATATGCAATTAACTTTTTTTTTCTTCTTCTTCGAAGAAATAGAAGCATGGATACAGTATAAAGATATATAGGCATTGACTGTACAAGCAGGTCCAACCGACCTTTATAAGCAAGGAAATTCCTCGAGCTGCTGTATTTATGCCAGATGGAGAGAGAAGGGGATTTGGAATCAGATTCAAGAAAAGATATATTTTCGGTTATCAGCCTTATCTTAAATCAGCTAGTGCAGAGGAAGATTGCCTGGCGCGGTTGCATATGAAGTCCTTGGCATCCCTCTCGTGTCCCACATGCTCTCCTCCTGCTACCTGTGCTAGCTGCTAGCGATTTGCATTCATTTGCATGATTTTATTATGTGCATATCCTTTGTTCTGACTAAAGCGATGATGCACCATAATCCCTCCCAACAGCGCGTTATTACAGTCCTCTGGCAGCTACTTGGATATTAAATACAAAAAAAAGATGCAGTTTCATCCATTTTAATTACAGGTTGATAAGTGTATAATGGACAAATCTGATGCCCCTCCCCCTCATTCTTCAATGGTGGACGGATGGATGCGTTCTATTTTTGAAGAATTCATGATCGACCGTAGAAAGAACATACTGTGCTGCTGTCAGACATAGCTGTGATACACAGCAATAAGAGATGATTGTGTCCATGTATGAAATATGGTATTACATGACAAATATGAAATTGGAAAGATTACAGCTGGAAGGTAACACATTTTCAAGAAATTGCACATATCACGTAACAAATTATTTCCTCTCATGGTTATGATTTCAAAATGTTTGCTGTAGTTATTGTTAATAATTAGATATTTTAAAACATATGAATTTAAAGCCATGTTTTCGTATAATCTTCTGTCTATCAAGTCCACACACACACACACGCACACACACACGCACACACACGCACACACACACACCCACATGCACACACACACACACACACACACACACGCACACACAATCATAAAGAAAAAGGAAGACTATGCTCTCCTTAATCATGCAGACACATGCAGAGGCCATAATCAGACACTGTGTGCTAGCCTAACGCTGATAAAACAGAAGCAGGCTTTGAGAACCAGAGGAGGATTTACACATGTGTGTGCTACATTATGGGTGTTTACTTCTGCTGTCTATTGTAACAGTAATAGCAATATGGTGGTATTGACCAAGCCTCATGTGAATACACATATGTGATGAATGAGCATACTATACTGTAGCTACTGATGTGTGTTTAAATGATGTGCCTTGGATGGCGCTACTATCTTACAGTAATATTGTATTAACTGCATATGAAATACTGTATCTTGTCTACAATGCAATTCATTTATTTAGCATACAAGCAATACAATATAAACATTTATGTTTTGTCAGCATTCGCAGCATACTTGATTTGTGACAATATAAATGATCCAGGCGTCCTGTTTCAGCTTTGAGCCACAGTACCCATGTGCCCAGAACACACGCAATGATGGGAGATAAGATATTGCTTTGACTCATGCTATGACTTCTACATGTAACAGCTAGCTAAATAATGCAACATCATACTTAGGGGGCTTGGCTTTTAGCTTGGAAAGTAGGGTTGAACTAGCAAACCCTTTCCAACAATTGAAAGAGGGGGAGAGTGAATTGAGTGCTTTGACTGAACTGATAGAGAACTTGATAATTTGACTGTTTTTTTATTTTTTATTTGAGTGCTTGTTTGAAGAATTTAAACGGGTGATTAAAATATTCAAAAATATAAAAACATTCCTCTTTTGAAAATATTGAACCTGCATTTTGAAATGGTGTATGTGTATGTATTAACCTTCCCCTGTACGCTATAACAAACTTGGTGTGGTCAATTTTTGAGCAACAAATTCATAAAATAAAATAAAAATGATCAAAGTAGCTAGATTGAAACAACACAAATGTACCAACATTTAATGCAAAATAATTTACAGCAAAGAAACACATTTGTGACCATTATGGTCACATTTATGTCCAGGGACTATTGGCACTATTGTCTTGCTACTTACAATAGATTGTCTAAATGGTAACTACGAACTTGCTGCCTTCCACACTCAGCAACTTGTCCTGTCCTTCTGATTGGCCCTTCTGAGCTCTCCACTAAATGTGAGTGAGGAGTGTGAGTAATTATGACAGTAGATTCGCCAGCATTGAGGTGTATGGGCAGTGACACACATCCTTTTGTTATCAGCACCACTTACAGTGTGGGCCAATAAGTTGGCATACAATATCAGAGGTTTGTGAGATAAATTATTCATACATTATTAACACATTATTAAATATATATATACAAAAATGTATTTTGAATATATTTTGTGATACAGTAAAACATTTTAATGTGTTCACTGTTGATACATTTATTCTGAATGAAATGCAACTCGTAAATGCAATGCAATCTCCCCACCATTTCAGATATTTGTGAAAAGTGTCTAAGCCTACAAAAAATGTTGACATTCTGCCAATTTTGCCAGAAGTCAGAGAGTGGTAATAATGCTGGATGTATTTAACACCTTGGTGTCTCTACTTGGCCTTCCTGTCTACATAAAAATCAATAATGTGAAATGACAAATCAGTTAGAAGTCTAATTGATAGAGCGGCCATCACATCTGCCTTACCACTTCCTGCATGTAATACTGAGAATTCCATGGTGGATAGTGGTATAATTAATTGTGTGTTACCACACATGGGGTCAGGGTTTCAACCCACAGACCGTATATCTTTAGACTCCTGCTTTTTGTATCGATATGTGTCAATAAAGGAGTAACCTCCATTTCCAATGTGCCCCTTGTCTTACGTAGACTGCAAAGAATGGGTCACAGGATTTGATTTAGCCTATATGGTCGCATCGAGTTCCTCTCAAACCTTTGTTATTCTGTTTACTATGTCCTCTGGACCGCAACTAACATCCTTGCCTTCGTCCAACAAGCCACAAGCTAACTTTGCTGCAGGCACACACAGAGAACCTCACACTCAAGCAAAGACAAGCACAAAAGTGGGGAAATGTTTCAGTACAAATTGCCATCAAAAAAGGATTCAGGCTATTTCGTTGAGGCAAAAAACCTAACACATGCCAAGAGTTGTCAGAAACCTTTAGACATTCAATAATAATTCAATATAAGAAGTGTCCTGTAATCTTTATTTTTCCCCAATTATTTTGTGTCTCTAAAAGTCACAGGGTCAAAAATCAAGAGAAAAACACACACACACACACACATACACACACACACACCATCTCCACCTCTCACCGTCAGCGTATGTGGGTCCAGTGGAAGGCAAACTCCCAGCAAGGCAGCCTCCCCGTCCAGAAGCCTGCAGTACTACACGTCAGACGCCTCCATCACTGCACCAGGGAGACACATGCACACACAGGTGAGAAGGTAAATGCTGTGGCTCCTCCCAGTGGAGTATAACCTTTACATGAACAATAAGAATTACTGGGCAAATCACAATTAGCATGTTTCCACCAAGGAGCGGGGAAGGCAAACGCTAAGCCGTGTGTTGGAGGAAAGTAACAGAGATAGCATTTACCAGCTAAAATGACTTGTGGGAATTCAAATTGTTAATAACGCTGCGCAAATATTCAACCTTTACACTTGGCCACAGATAGCAGATCAAACTCAGGACCTTTATGGTGCATTTACACAAAATTTGGAGATCTCTTAGAGGGTGTGAGTGTTTTCACCCCTTATAATTCAAAAGTATATTGCAAAGTCTATAAATGTTATTGGCCCTGTTTTATGGGTACAGTTAACTTCATAAATTGTAGGTTTTCAAAATAATTAAATTAATAAACTGCGTAATAAAGTGTTAATCCCTTACAAACCAGCATTTTGTAATTTAAGATTATTCTAAAATGTTAAAATGTGCTTTTATAACATGTTGAACCTCGCAAGTCTGACCTCTGACCTATCTCTGTGCACTGTGCTGGGTCAAGTCAAAAGTGTATATATAAAAGAAGACTAGTTGGCTGACAAATGTGACAAAGATTTTGATTGAGGTGTTTGTGTTTGTAAATGAAACAGTTGTTCTACCTTAACATTAAGATAATGTAACTAAGGTAAATAACCAAAATTATACATGAAAAACGAGCAGTCGCTCTTTATTCTGTAAGTGCTCATTTTAGAATAGTATGTTTTCTTAGTTTCCTTCCTAGTCTAAGATCTTTCTTGTTTTAGTAATATTTTGTAATACAAAGGATAATTAGAGGGGATTGTCTTGTAATTTATGTTCACATTATCTTTCTCAATTGAGGATATTTCCTGTTATTCTCTGGTAAAATGGCTCTTCTTTCACATACCATTTCCAAACAAACTGACAGATGCCACTCTTTATTAAAGCTTCCATATCTAACCAATATAGTGCATACACACACAAAGAAACAAACTAGAAATCTTTATAGGCTTTATGTATTTTTATTATTAATGTACAGTAACCCTTCAGAGACACACACACTTTATTACTGTAGTACCATATCATTTTTTCATTCATATTTAAATATAAAAAAATAAAATATAAACAAATAAATAAATAAATACAGACATCTTAATATTGGACATATTTCCCTGTTCCCTGTGTCTCATTGCTCTGTGGTAAAACTGAGTTTGTGTGTATGCGTGCATGGGTGCGCGCGCGTGCACGTGTGTTTCGAGCCCTGAGGCAGAGTTTAGGGTAACTGCGTACCCCCCCAGCCGCCATCACCTCATTCCCTTTGCAGCTTGTGTGGCTTGTCTCATCCCATCTCTCTCCGCCTGCCACCCCCACCCCCACTCCTCCTGGCCTACATACAGAGACAAGGGGTGGCAGGCTGGGGGGGGTTAGAGGGAACACACTACCTCTACACCATACCAAGAACCAAACATATTGTCCCTATAACGCATCATCATGACTTAACCAGGAGTATGGTGTGCCTACACACAGACACGGTAATTACACAGTGCACTGTACACACACACACACACGTAAACACTGCCTCAGGATAATAATTGTCTTCCAGTAGTTGTCGGCCACATGGGACAGAATCCTTGCTCCTGCCTTCTCCATGCAACGTGTCTCCCCATTGGTCACATGCGGACAGGAGGCAGCCCTAGAACAACAGTGTTCCCTTCTAAAGAGGCGTGGCTTACAGTGTTTTATTATCCACCGTCCTGGTGTGCCAGGCGGCCCCGCTCCCCCGTGCTGCTTGTCTCATTTCCTCCCGGTAACAATCCATTAGCCAACGCCAGGCTCAAACACGCAGCCGTTTAATTACGCTCACTTCCCCGACAGCACGCCAAGGCGCGCTACTCGTCATCACAGCGAAGGGGAGGCAGAAAGGGAGTGACTGATACTTTAGGACTTACACATCTGTACATCTACATACATGGGGACGTGGACGGCCGTGCATTATATAGACAATATATACGCAGAGATGCTGTATCCAGGCCAGCATGCACCTACCACATATACCTACCACAGAGGCATCGCAAATGTTAGCGTTGGCTAGTCCAATCTAGAGTGTGTGTGTGTGTGTGTGTGTGTGTGTGCGTCTGGGTGTGTGTGTGTGGTTGGGTTGGAGGGGGGAGGGGTTCTAATGCATGCTATAAGTCATTTTAAATCATTTCCCGCACAACGCTAACATGACTGTAAATCGCTGTGCAATCTGTGAGTGTGTATGTGTGTGCTCGTCTTCACATACTGTACATGATAATGAACTGAGAGAGAGACAGATATATATATATATATAGAGAGAGAGAGTGAGAGAGAGAGAGAGAGAGAGAGAGAGAGAGAGAGAGAGAGAGAGAGAGAGAGAGAGAGAGAGA
>JAODUK010012463.1:0-28672 GCA_027564635.1 Typhlichthys eigenmanni | reverse complement strand
ATATATATATATATATATATATATATATATAAATAAATAAAAAACTTCCTTTTTTTTGTAATTAGTAGTCAATAAATGCACCGATTTACATTTAAAATATATTTCATGGTATTTAGGCTAACTTCCAGGAACTATTTTGAGGCTCAAAATAACAGCATAATCTAAAACAGCCAATCATCTGCTTTATAACTGCCAAGCATTAACCTATTTAACCAGTCACATGGTTTTATTGACGTAAGCCACCGGCCTATAACGGCCCGGGGCGTTTCAAAGAAGGCTGCGCGTGGCACAGCTTGCCTAGAAGGATTTGGTACAGTACATGGCAGTCCAGATATAGTCCTTTCAGCCTGAGGCTGCCTGCAGCCATCTGTTGGCCTGCCAGCTGGCCACGTGAGAACCAGGCGATACCTGGACGCAATGGGCAATATAGGAGTCAAGATCTCTGTACAGTAAGCTAGAGCCTACGTCATACACTCCTCTGGCAAAATGAAATTGAAAGTAAATACATATTCCACTAGGCTGCTGAATGCAGCTGAAGATTGTCCAATTATAGTGTAGTGTCCCTGTAATGCATGTCCATTCAATGTAAAGTGAGTTATTCCATACTTGATGTAACTATATGCACCTATTTGATCGGATAGAGTATATGTCACAATTTGTAGTGACATTCGTGTGATACCTTTGGTACACACGTTTACTACTATCTCTGGGTTTCTCTGTAAATCAATTAGTTTATTTTAATTTACATTCGGTTTGTAATGATCATCCTGTGTAAGTTCTTCCAGGTGCAGTAGCGGTGGTACCACCTGCCTTCAGCTCTTGGCCACTATGCTACAGTAGCTAGCTGATAAAAACAAAACATTCAAACGCTGAGTAGACAAGGAGCTGTGCCTGTCCTATGCATGTCCTAAAACTTCAAGAAGTGAAGCCACAGTGTTTCATTCTCTGATAGAAGCGTTTTCCTTTTTTCCTAGTAAACATGACTGAGCAAGGAGCCTGTTGGCCTCGGCCACATGAAGTATTTGTTAATGAGATGACTCACAATCGTCATAGCTTTTTGACAAACCAACCAAACCACATTCCCTGTGATTAATTTCCTCTCGTCAATGAAAACCAGGTGTTTGGAAGCTTGTCGTGTGGAACATCTGTGGCATCCTGCAGCCTACTTTTTTAGCTTGACGCTTCTGTGGATATGTTGACATTGTACACCCTGGATGACAGAGAAGAGAGCCAAGCCATTGCAGCTATCGTTTTGTCCTATCTTGTCTTCAGGGTAGAAGAATAGACATTTACCACTCTACAGAGAAACACAAGCTGTTTGCTTGGTCACGCTTTCGTGAAGTTTAGTGCTGGAATGGAGTCTTCACACACCGAAAGCCTATGTTGACTCGCACCTGCATTCTGCTACATCTGAAACATTCTGTCATGGAGTGAAAATATTTGAGTGTGTGCATTCGAGCATGTGAGGTTCCCATTCTTTATGAGGACATTTTGAAAATCCTCTGAAGTAGGCTAACAAAAGCCAATTAACAAAAAGTTGTGCTGTCTGTCAAAATGAGCATGAAACGCCCTCCTGAATGTTATGTTATATCTTGAACTGGTTCTGAACTGGAGTAAAAATGAAATAATCCACATCTTGATATTTGGGATACTGATTCTTACTAATTTATAGTGTGTAGAAACATATGGACCTATTCAGTGTAAAGGATATTCTTCTAGAACCCAGATCAGATAAGGGAAAGAGAGAGAAATTCAAGGCTGGGTCTCTCTACCCTCCTTTAGAAACATGTGGTTCATTTCAGTAAACACACCATCTTTTCCCAGGACTCAACATGCTGGACAGTTGAGAATTGTCTATAAAAAGTAATATTTATGATCTTATTCCCTGTGTTTACATAAGAGGGTATCCAGTTTGCTGTGCGTGTGCGCTTGCAGTGAGTGATTGTATACAGTAGTTATGTGCTCTCTGTTATAGTTAATAGGAAGTGTTTATGTCTCCACATAGATATTTAATAGGTGTTTTTTATTTTAAGTCTGCTAATGTTACTGGCCCTAAAGTAGAATGTGTATATACTTATTTTACTGTAGCACTTCCAGTACACACAGTCAGACAATAAAAGCATCTACCAAACAATTAACACCATTGTTTTTCTGCCAAATGGATCATATTCCTCTTATCCTGAAACCTGGGAATACATCCAGCCCTTTGTTTCTTTGGAAAGAGCTGATACTACCAAAATAATCCACTTTTAATGCTTTACCTTCAAATAAATATTTAGAATTTAACCACTTTGTGACTATGATTACCTGTTAGTAGACCAGCAATTATCTTAAACCTTTCTATATAAATAAATGTGCGTGTGACTACTGCAGTATTTCAGGTTGATTTGAGGTGACACAATAGCAATTTAGCCTACTGTCATTTCATGAATGTCTTTCCATTGCTCCAATGATGGGATTTTAGAGGTCTAGATGCGGTTACAAGATGTGAGTCAAGTGTCCTCATTGGCCAATGCTCATGTCATAACCTGTGTGGGTGACTCAATAAAACATTGACACAGTACATTCAGGAGAAAGCAAGTGCCTTTGTTCTGGGGATCAAGACAAATGTCTTATATAATGGAGCAGTCACATGTGCTATTCATAATGGTACAGATGTTCACAACAAACCAATAACTTGGGAAAATCCATTTCACACATTGTCAACAATGTAGGCTCAAGGTCATATGATCTATGGGGTCGAGGACACTATAATGTGCAAACACACAATTTGTGTGTGTTTTTATATAGTAGGTTAATTGTCAAACCTTTGAATGTTCACCAATAGTTATATAACTGAGAAAGAACAAGGCTTTCCATGTAAGGACCAATCAGAATGAAGCGTCTATAAACCCCTCCCATCATGGCCTGGCAGTAGTACCCCTAGCTTGGGTAATATTACTGCCTTGCTTTTCTGACTGAGCTGTAGCAGGCAGAGAATTTAACGGCTGACCTAACCAGTTTGAGTTCCTTGCTCTGCACAGGGAATGAACCTCTCAAACCTAAACATTTAAAACAAGTTCTGGTGCTATATACAGTGTAATGCTTTAGGGAACCCATATTATATTTAGTTAAATGGTAAATAATAAATATTGCCCAGTAAAACCTTTTTTTCCCTTTTTCTTTGTCAGAAAAAAAGCAAATCCAAGAGGAATGAGAAGAATTACAAATATGGCGAAAGTGGTAAGATGTGTGTGTCTTTACAGAAATGTGTTTCTCTATGACACTTCTCCCTTAACATAATTATATTCTGTTAAAGATGATGTGGTGATCAGTATATTATACATATTGACGTAATACATAGTGACCAGTATATCATAGAAATGAATTGTCAGGGAATATAGAATTCAGTTAATATTTATAGCTCACTCACGCATGGGGAAAGTCCTGCTATTCTGTTGCTATTTCATAATTAATATGTACAGGTTCGTTCTTTCTTTTCACTAAAGCACTTTAAGTGTTTCTCTAAATGATATGACGTTATCATGATTTACTGACTTAGGTGTAACTCGGATTAACATCTTCTGGAATGGAATGACTCAGCATTAACCAGCAGCCAAAGCTACATCACTTCCTTTTATTTATGAGCAGATTGACAGTTAAAGCCCTCATTAGCAGGGAATTATGCACACATGCTGAATTTACAGTTTTGTGAATCATATTTGGATCTCTGCACTGTAATCTGGCGGCTCCAGGGAGGTTCTCCTGTGTTTCCACATTTAAAGGTGCAGTATGATAATTGTAAGATAATGCCAGGGTTGGGAAGTAACCAGTTACTTCCCAGTTACTAAAACAGTAACTGTAATCCATTACAGTTACCAGATAAAATAGCGGAATCAGATTAGAGGTATTTAAAAAAAAATTGATGATTACTTCTAGGACTACTTTCAAATTTAGAACAGACGTTTACAGAAGAAAAATGCATAAAACAATGGTCTTTTCTCTTATTAAGCTTTCATTAAGGTCAATCAGTAATGATATTATGTTTTACCTTAATCTGATCCCCTGAGTAACATAAACAGTCACAAAAATAGAAAGATTTGGCGTGCCAAGTAACTAACGGATTATATTTAAAAAGTAGCCTACCCAACTCTGGCTAATACACTCAAATCAGTCAAATTCACCAAATGCTGTATCTCCGTGCAATCCGCTATCTTCCTGCTTCCTGTGCGTGCTGAAAAAAGAATGTCGTGTTTCTACACAGCCCCGGTAAATAGGAACACAAGGAAGTGGTGCAGACCGCACCACACAACACTAATATCCCAGTCTTGGCAATGTGTTTTCAGTGTGAGGGGCGGATCTTTTGACGGAGGACCCTGTGGCACTGAATGGAGAGGTGTTATCGTTTCAACTGACCCGAAATACATTTTAAGCTGCGTCGGGAAACAAATATTTTCCAGTTCCTATTAGACTTGAAATGAGTCTTCCTAGGCAGGTGCAGTCAGCTGTCTTGGAGACAGATTGTTGATATTTGAACTCGGTCAATGCCATATACAGTAGCAGGGCTATTCCATTCCAGTCCTGGAGGGCCGCTGCCCTGAATGTTTTAGATGTCTCACTGCTTCAACACACCTGATTCAAATGACTGGAATTGAATACCCCAGCCATAAAGGGTGCGCTCTCAGAAGCTTTGCTCGTCCAAACTGGACACGCATTGCCAGGCCTGGGAAAGTGTTGTGTGGTGCGGCCTGCACCACTTTCTGTGTGTTTCCATTTACAGAACAAGCTGTGTAGAAGCACTAGATTGTGTCTTCAAGCATGCAAATCACGAGGAGATATTCGCTGAATTTGACGAAAATAAATGTAATTTTAAGAAAAAATCTCTTAGAATCGCTGAATCCACCTTTTTTAAGCTTAGCATGAGAGATGTGCTGGACTGGGTGGTACAGTGGCGGGAAACATACTAGAACGCAGGAAGGATGGTGTTACTATGGTAACAGACACTGCCTTTCTGCCTCGCTGTGTTGGCCCACCGTAAAACGGTGACATAATCACTGCTGAGAGCTGATTGGACAGTCTCAGCTGTCCTGGTGGCAGGACCTCTGCAGCTGTCTGTCATGCTGCCGGCCTGGAAAGCATTGATTGCCATCTAATAATGTCCGTGCTGTCTCTAAACGGGTGTCTCTAAACGGCTGTCTCTAAACTGGTGTCTCCACTAAAGGGCTGTCTCTAAACTGTGGCTGCTCCACTGTACCAGCCACAGTTTAGAGATCGCTGGATTGTTTGTGTATTTTTGAATGTGTGTTTAATCTTGTGTGTGATTACTCATGTGTTTTTCTCTGCTTGTTTAATGTGTGTGTCGGTGTGTTTGCAATGGAAAGAGGAGCGTGTATGTACTTGTGTTTACTAAAGAGGCAGAATTACAGTGTGTGTGTTTTTTTTTATTAAGAGGCCTGTGCATGTTCAGCGTGCATGTTCTTGTTGGTCTGGTTCAACTACTGTGTTTTATTGATCCGTGACACTGATGTCATATCAAATTTAAATGTAAACCCAGCAGAGTTACGAACGGCCTTTCCACTCAAGTCTTAACACCGACCCATAGCTAGCTTCACGCTGCACGCCACCGTGAAACCTTTTCCACTTTTGGTTGCTAATTCGGCTGTTACTTCTGGCTGATATTAGTTGAGTTAGCTGGCAATTAAGTAACTCTATTCAAGAAAGCCTTTCCATTTGTCTCATATGTTTATAATCTGTAGTCTGTAGTCAGCGTCAGAGAGAGCAGTAGTTGGTCAGAACTGAATATGTGTAAGTAAGTATATTATTATAAAGTGATAACTTCCCACTAACTATAGGTGGAGCCTAGATAATAAACCTTTATTCTATAATAATAAAGTTTATTTATATAGATAAATATAAATGAATATATTTTAAAAAATTGGGGAAAAAATAAATATAAATGTTTTCCTGTATTTCTTTTTTGTTTATGTATGTATCAATAATAATTATGATTATGATAAATAATAAAGTGACAGATTTACTGTACAGTATATCTCAACTTTCTTCTTTTTTTTCCAACCTTTTAAAAAATAGTTTGTGGCAAAATTGTTTTTGTGGCACAAAAATAGTTTGTGGCATGCCAAGACAAATTGAGCCTGTTTCTAATAGATTAGCAATGTCTCATACAGGCACCTGTCACCTGTCAACGTATGTATTTTATTATTTTTCTTCTACAAAAATGGCCAGGGCTGCGTCGAACGCATAACGTCCGGTAGTGTGTGTCTCTAACCCTTGTTTCCATCAACTCCAGCAGTTCTCCATATGTGTGCCTTTATTTGTCCAGTGGTTTGAGGGGTTCTCTGTTTATTGGTCTGAGTTTCCCTCTCAAGTCACAACTCACGCTGCAACTCAAAGATCTCCTGTCTGTTGTTATCTGAGCAGTAAACGGATGTTCTCTCCTCCTCCTCCTACGTGTGTGTCTGCAGGTAACGCCCGGTATGAGGAGGATGGGGTGTCTCTGGAGAAACAGTTGGAGATGTTTGAGTGGCAGCTGAAGGTTCTGAAGGAGGTAGTCTCGGCCAGTGGGAGTCAAGAGAGGGCGGAGCTACTGAGAGAGCACTGGAATGCTGAGGTGTGCTCGATTATGCACAGCATCACCGACAAGGTAGGTCGACTGCTGCCTGATGCGTGAAACAGGGGCGTCATCTATGGGGCCTTTCCGCCACTTTTTCGACTGCAGATGGTACCCAATCAGTTGTGCCTGGTCGCCATAGCGACGGCGCTTTTCGAACCACTCATGCAGTAGATCGGTAGTCATTTTTATAATTTTTTTTTTATTTTGGAACATGTCTCCGTGTGCAGCCAACTGTTCGTAGACCCCTTGGCCAACCTTCACTTTACGTGAATTGCCCCGTCCAGCTCTCACTAGAGGACAACAAAGCCGTAGTACTGCGCTTAGCTTCACAGTGCGTTTCAATGTGTGGAGCGGTGCCGCGGAGGAATATTGTTTTGATTTGAGCTCCAGTTTTAAATGACTGCCCCTGCCTTTAACACCTAATTCAATAAAGTCACACCGGCAGGCAATAGATATGATGCTTTTTTTTCTTTTCTTTTCACACACAAAGTACTTACTCTGTAGGCTGCGTACCCCAACTGTCTGTTTAAGAAGTTATCAGGCTGACGGGTCAACATAAAAGTGAGACGGCTGGCTTCTGTCATAGATACTCACTTCTTATCTGTGCGTATGGCGTGCTGTGGGCGCCCAACAGACCCTGTGCTGTTCTCACAGCAGCATGGCATGCAGACAGGAGTGATTAATGAGCTCAGCGCCCCAACAAAGTAAAGAAATGGACTGTTTGTTTACTTTGCTTATGACTCACGGAAGCGGCCATGTTGGATTTATTGCTGACGTCTTGACGATAAGTTTTTTCTTTTTCATTTCCTTTCTGCTCTCCTGAATGCATACCCATGTTAGTCCTGCTCCTTGGTCCTTTTCTCGATGTTTAGTGTCTAACCACCTGTGGCACAGTGGGCTTAATGTTCGAAGGGTAAAGTATGAACGTCTGTCTTCTGGCCCAGGTGAGAACAGAGACGGCGGCTGAGCTCAACGTTCTCCACGAGGAGAGAAGTAAGCGAGAACGTGAGGAACACGAGAGGACCATCGCAGGTGAAGGTTTATATTGCTCCATATAAGGACACAGTGCTGCAATTAGTAGTTTTGCTTTCTAGTAGAACAAATAGTTTATTTTGTCGCTCCAAACGTAAACACAGATGGCACGTAGTCCAGTAATATTTATTTGTAACGTTTACGTTTAACTATGGTAACGAGATATTTCAGAGTGCTGAGCAAATATTCCAAAATGAATGGTGCTGCATTTATCACTTTACTTATCTTAAGTTAAGTGTAGACGTGGTACGTCTAGGAGGCATGAGGCCAACCTGATGTTGTGACAGCCATCGGGCCAAGCTTATCACAATTGGCTTTGACTGGAGCGGGTCCAGTGACTTGCAACGGCAGGACGGTCTCACAGAGCAGCGCAGCTGTCATTATATTTAGCACGCACACATTACGTTTAGTGTGCCACGGGGAGCATTGCTGCGGGTGCGGACAGAAGAGGTAACTAGCTGGACAGACAGACGGAAGCAGGCCCGTGTGACACAAGCAAGGCCGGAATCACCAGGAATCACCAGGAATCACCAGGTTGACGGGAAAGGAAGGAGCGATGGTGGGAGAAAAGCTGACGGTGTGTATGTGTGTGTGTGTGTGCGTGTGTTCGTGCGTGCCCCACAGAGCTCAACAGACGACAACAACAAGATATAGCACACTTAACAGAAACCTTCAGGGCTGCAGAGAATGTCCTTAAGGTAGTGCACACACACACACTGTCCGGTCTATCCAGTCAGACCGTGTTATGGGCCTGCAGTATGTACATCTGCTGCAGTGTGTGTTTGTGTGTGTGTGTTAAGGCCCAAGTGGAAGCGCTAACGTCTGACCTACGGGCATACAATGAGCTGAAGAGAAGAGTTGAGGAGTCTACGTTTAAAAAAGATCTGGTGCGAAACATACAGGTAGGGGTGTGCGTGCGTGTGCACGTGCGTGCGTGTGTGTGTTGTCAGGGAATAATCTTCCCATCTTGGCCTTTTCCTCCTCAGGCGCATGGCAGCCCAGGTGCATTCTGGGAGTCTGAGCAGGAGTCTCTCCTGTTTGTGATCGAGATGAAGAGCGAGCGAGTGGGCAAGCAGATGAGGAGACTGCAGCAGATGGAGGCTCTGGTGTGTGGAGAACACACACACACACACACCAACCAATATGTCCAGCTATGTATGTGAATGAATCACTAAAATTGATGGTTTGCATCCAGCAGTGACAGTATTCACCTGTATGTTTAGCTGTGGTGTCCTTACATCGGAGGGTGTGTGTGTGTGTGTGTGTGTGTGTGTGTGTGTGTGTGTGTGTGTGTATCCATCCATCCATCCATCCCTCCCTCCCCAGTATCTTTGCTCTAATGTTCTCCATGGGTTTCCAGGTGGAGAAGAACTTGTCCTTAGAAGACCAGGTCATTCAGGTTCTACAGCAGAATGAGGACATGAGAGTCCGTATGGAGAACTACCAGACCCTCATTCAGTAAGCAAACAAAACACTGCAGCCTTTTTTTTTATTTTTATATATATATAAATATAAATAAAAAAAAAATTAAAAAAAAGTGTGACTGCCACCTGCTGGAAAGGAGGTCTTACTGTATGTATGTGTTGGCAATGTAATTGAATGTAGTTTGATACAAAGAACTACTGTATTATAAAGTACATTATTATTAATTACCTACAATAGCTTTAACACAATCATTCCTGAGAGATGCATCCCCTTAATCCTTTCCTTGGATGCCATTGAGTAATAGAATTTGCTTCTTCTAGTTATGGAAAATTAATTATGCCTAACTAACATTAGCAATAATCTATTACCAAAATTGCAAAGCTTCCAGGTGTTTTCCCACCCCAAAATATTTTAATGTCTAATTCACTTTGTGTATATTGTGTGTGTGTGTGTGTGTAAGTAGGTAGGTAACAAGTAAACAATAACATTGTAATTTCCTTGTTTATTTCAATGAAAATCTCCTGTGCTCCCCAGACAACTGTCGAAAGAGCAGCAGGAACTCAAGGGGGCGCTAGAGAGGCAGATGTCTGTGAGCCACACCCTCTCTCAAGAGAAGGAACAGCTCATGTTTAAGTTGAGGCACAGAGACTTATGTCCCACAATCCAGCTGGCTGCCGTGTTACAGGAGCGGACGCCAAGGTGACCTGAGGAACTGGAACGGACTACCTCTTGTCCCAAACAAGGGAGAACTCATCTGGGTCTCGAGCCCTCCCTACTGGATCGCACCTGTGTCCCACCCATGACTTCAGTGCCTCAGATAGCCCTCTATTAACTCTGCTAGACTGAGAACATAGATCCACACGGGACCTTCCAAGATCTAGGCAGTGCTGTCTTCTACACACTAGGCTACATGAGCCCAAATCTGCAATCACTAGAGATTGAGCACGTTGGATAATGCCTCTCTTTCCCTAGCTGAGCACGGAGATGAGCGGTTGGCCACCGCACACCGGAGCATCAAGCCCTTAACATGAGTAATACTCTTCTTGCCTTCCGTGAGATTCCAATGGAAAGCACCAGAATATGTCTGCAGTCCTCACAGTAGAGGCTGTGTTGGAACTTAACCGCAGAGCAACTTTGCATGAGGTCACTATTAAGTGCCTTGCTCAGGAACACATTGGAGGGAGTAATAACATTCCTCATACTGACGTTCCAGGTGTTAGGATGTCATCAGAAAAGCCCCGGTGGGCCCTGTATGCTTATTTTTGGAACCTGAGTAACACTGTAGCCAGTAGGAACTAGGTCAGTCCAGGTAAGGCCTTGTGAGACATTTACAGCTCTCATATGCATAGTTAGCACTGGTGTTTTTTGTTGGAGCCGGTGTTCCTTTGACCATTTTCAGGGGTTGTTCACAGCACAAGCGTTGGTTTTGTTGGGCTGACCTTTGGAGAACCATTAGATCAGATTAGATAGTGTGGGTTCATGATTCAAGTATGCAAAGAGGAACTAACAATCACATTTTCCACAGATTCCTCTGTGAAATATAATAATATATCAGACACGTTAAAATGAAATATCACAACAAGGTCACAATACTCCTACAACTGTATATTACCCCCCGCCAAATGTTTTCCTAATAGTGCACAGGGTGTTTTCTTCAGTTAAAATGTTTATAATGTGTCGCTGCCATCAAAGCTAAAACTCCTCACGTTGATGGTTATTGAAGACTATTGCTCTGCTGATTAGACTTGCCATGTTTCTGTGTCTTTGACAGACATTTAGACAGTTTTGTGTCATATTATGATGCCTTTTCATTGGAGAACAGCAGTTAACTTTTTATTTAATTTTTTACATTTCTGTAACCAAAAAAGTATCATATTGTAAATCATCTCTTTATGCACTAGCACTTTGAATAGTAGTAATAAGTACAAGATAGATATATCTACATGTTCTTTTAGTTTTGTTAGTTTGACTGCTTTTTTTCAGTGTTTTGCGTTACTTAGACCCTTTTTATTTAAATTTTTTTTTTTTGCTCAATAAAAAGTGCATTTTTTTGTACTATGTGGCACTACACAATTTTCACATTCAAATGTAAGTTTTAATTTTTATATGAAAGTCAAGCCATTTGAAAAGTTTAATGTTTCTAGAAATACAATTATACATCATATCACAGTATTTTCGTTTAAAAAAAAATATTATTTGCGTCTTACTATTCACGCGAGATCAGAATGGTCTCACGGAGTTACTGCCGTTTGGCAATTCACCATTTGGCCACTGGAGGGCAGGAAAGGACAGCTCATATGATCGATATGGTTAGTTTGGTCACTACAAATTCGCCTACATAAATATAAAATATAAACATTCAGAATCGGAAACGTTGTCCACTTATTATTATAATATATATTTATAATAAATATAGTTTTTTTTTTTTTTTTTTCCTTTATAACTAGCAAAAGTTTCAAGTGTGTTCATATGTCAAAACGATTCTGGATATATATATACATTTAAAAACATTTTTTTTTTGTTCTTTTAGTACTTATATATTTCAGCAAAACTTTGAGGAAGCAAAATGTTCGAGTGTGTTCTTATATCAATGATTCTGGATGCCCTCGAAAATTATCTTTAAATCCTTTTAGCTGTATTCTGTATGTGTGTGTGTGTGTGTGAGAGACAGAGTGAGAGTGTTTAGCGGATGTAGGTGGCTCACTGTGTCAGTGGTTGTTTGACAAGTCAGAACAATACCTGGCTAGTACAGGTCAAACACTGCTTCTAGTGCATTCACACCAGTGTGTGTGCGTGCGTGCGCGTGCTCACGGTCGAGCCACAGGTCACCTCCTCTTGTCATGACATTCCCAAGGTTCTTCACAGCCACCTGGCGTTGCCTCTCAAACGCAGATGTGTTCAAGATGTGTGTGTGTGTTTAGGAAAAGTAAAAAGGCACAGAGACGAAGTGTGAAAAGAGAGGTATTTATCCAAGGACGTTTAGATTCTAAACATCTTCCTCTGCCTAATAACCAAGGCATTGTAACATGTAATCTAACCTTACCTGTTTTCTAGTAGCTTCTGAACATCAGGGAGATCATCTTGTCACCGGAACCTTCTTGTTCAGTCTGAGAAGAGTCTGGGTTTAGACAACGCAGGCACTGGTGGGTCCTATGCCATTCTTTGAGAGTGCGGTATTGTTTTGTCAGTCTATGTACTGTATCTACCGCTGTCATTGCAGCTAAAATCCCTTATTCACACACTTTCCTTTGTAAATGTCCCTTTCCACCGCCAATTAAAGTGAGACGAGCTCTGTAAACTAGACGCTTATTTATTTTCCTGTTCAAATCCTGAAAGAGGATTTAGCAGCAGTTATCTGGCCCCAGACCGAGAGACAATAACACTCACATGTTAACGTGTCCTGTGACTGGAGCCTTTATCAGAACTCCAACCGCTTAATTCCTTCTTTCAGTCACAGCCATGAAATGCCAGAGGCAAATTTAATAGATGTTAATGGATGTCTTCAATCAAAGGCAAGAGGAACCAAGTCCCCCAGTAAGGCCTATTAATTATTATAGGGGGGCTTGAGGTTTACATGGGGTCTTCACAGTTCAGCTGTATAAAGGCAATAGCAGGGGGTCGCGATTAGCAGCTCCTGAATGGGTTGGCATTTGTCCTCTGAGAACCTCAGGTGCTCTTAAAGAGCCAGAAGATCTGGTCATATAGGTTAGGCTCTGTGGGCGTTATACCTTTTGTCTTTATTTGAAGATTGTTTTAGGAACAAGTGCTTACAGTGCATGTATGGAGGAGGAAGGGATTACAGTCAGCATGGGTACTGTACAGGAGCTCCGGTTATATCTTCATCAAACCGTGCATGGTTGGCCAATTAGTCACCAGATAGTGTAGTTCTTCAGTCTCTTGTGGGAGTCTTCTCTCCAGCCTTACGCAGATAAACATGTAGTAAGGTATAGTGTGTAGCTTCTAGATTATTAAATGTTTAAAAGCGTCCAGTTTTTGGCCATGGTATTTCAGTGTGTGGTGTACAGTATGGATAATATGAGTCTAATTAACTTTAAATTCAATTTGTTCAGAAAAACATCTTTCAGCAGTTGCAGAGATATTGAAGACACTCCTCTTTTTATTCCTCTTTAACTCTCTCTGTGAGACCGGATGTAGACATTTCCTCGTGACCTTTAACCCCTAGGGTCAATTGTCTTGTTCTGTGTTAATTGACCTGTCAGTCATCAAGACCCAGCCCTCTGTGGAGCTGTGTGTTTTGTGTGGTAACATACTTCAGTAATGACCACTGACAAACATGTTTGTGATTACATTATCATCATTAAATCAGTAGTCATATTTTTTAAATAATCTATCATTAAAATAAAAAGGTTGGAGGTGACAATATTAAAGGAATGTTGCAATTTAACGGTTAGTAGCACCATGAAAACAATTGTATTCATAAGATGATGAATATCATATAACTGTAATCTGTTGAAGGTTTATTAACATTCTAACATCAGAATTAACATCAGAAGTAGGTTTAGGGTTTCTACTAATATGGGCAAGAGGTTAGCACAATCCTGAACACATTTAAGTCAAACTATAAAACTAAAGACAAATCTATAACCTATGACTACTCATTAATTTATTGCTTTACCAGTCTGAATCGATTAAACATGGGCCTACATTAATTAGCATGATGTTGTAGTGGGTATATATGTTAGGAATTATAAAGCTAATTTAATGAATTGAAAATGTATTATAATATGTTATATATGCCCTTCTTGTGCTCATACAAAGCAAATTAGTTTGTATTTGAAATATGATGATAATACAGGCTGTGTAGTGTAAATTAGGTACACTCAAAGGTATGGCTACAGATTAAGATTTCTGCACTTTGTTATGAGATGGGATGTTGGTCTAATTATTTCCCCAAATGCATGATAATGCAGATGTTGAACTGCTCAGAGAGTTTATTACTTTTTCAAGTGCAAATAGCTTAGTTAATGGTGTGTGCTAATTTGTATTCCCAGTTGTGCAGTAATATATGTCTTAAAAGCATACTGTAGGCTAGAAAAAGACCTTGGTTAATTAAGAGGAAGATCAGGGCCTTTAAAAGGGAATTTAAAACTCCAAAATATATTACAAACATGGTTTGTAACTTAGTTGATTTTGTATAAAATAGTATAATAGTTGGCCTGGCAATAACAGTAAATTGCATAATAATACACATAAAAACTATTTAGACCCTAAATAGCCTAGTCTAAATCAAGACAATAGACCTATATACAAACATTATTTAGACTATATGCCTGATTAGGCTATATGAAATGTAAAATGGCCATGCAGTATTAAAGCACATTTTATAGTTTTTCTCATCAAATATAAACAATAAAACTCAGTTCTCACCGTCTTCAACAATAAGCCTACATCATTATAATATTCATCGTCATCACCATCAATGAACAAAATGGCCTCCTGTTAGTGGCTATAGGGTACGTGGTCGCAGTGCGCATGTGCGGCGCACCTCTGTCAGCGGCAGGTATGATGCTGCTGAGTGACAGACTGGCTGAAAAGGCTCTCGGACCCAGAGACGGCGGCACGCACTCCCACGATGTCCTGTTACGCAGCGATCTCACGTCAATATTGACTTACGATCTATCAGGAAACAAAAACGGTGAAACGGAATCGTTTAGAGCAACCGTTTCTTTGCCGGTTTGCTTAACGTTGACGCAGAAAGCCGACATCTTCATCCTTCATCCTGAAGTTACAAAACTTCTCCGGTCCTGCTAGTTTGACACACCGGGGGTTGGCGTGATGGATCCGGGCAGGCTGAGAGTCTGACCCTACTGGAATCCCGGTACCGGACCGTTTATCGGTTCCATTAATCCAGGCGACTTCGCTCTAATTCCAGCCAACATGTTCCACGGTAACAACGGTAAAAAGTGTTTCACTATCGAGTCTCTGGTCGGCAAGGACGCGCACAGCGGCGCGTCCGCGGCCCCGGGGGGCGACGAACGCGAGCCCATCCGGCCAACGGCACTGCGCTTCACGGACTCCCTGCACCCATCGCCCTTCGGCACCTGCTTCCAGAACTCTGCGAGGAGTCTGTACGGCGGCGGCGGTGGCGGCGCGGACGCGGTATTCCCGGAGCCCGGGACTCATGCACCCGGCACCGCGGCGCCGCTCCACCTGCAGATTCCTGCGCACGGATTCTTCAGCCCGCAGAGGGACGCGCTCAACTTCTACCCCTGGGTTCTTCGGAACAGATACCTGGGCCACCGCTTCCAAGGTAAAATGTAACACGAATTAGGCTTCTGTTCTATTAATGGGAATAACTCTCTTTGGATCTCGCGATAATATAGTAGACTTTAGTATAGTTTAGTTTGGCGCGGAGATGGAAATTGGGATAGACCAGGGACCTTATACATTTATGAATTTAGTGTACATGCGGACACTATAGGCATATAGATATTTTGACCTATAGGTAGTGATTTTTTCAATAATCTATTGATATATTTATTTATACATTATTAAGGTTGGGTAACAGACAGTCAGTCATATTTAGTTATAACGCGGCCTTGTTAATGTTATTTGAAACCTTGAACGTATAGGAGTTCATATTTATAGCCCAAGCAGGAGAGGATGTATGTTGCGTGCTCGACATTACATTATAGCCTCTGTGAGGATGGTCTTGTTTTGGCTTTTTATAGCATAATTAACATGCAATGCATGTACATTATTTTATATGACATTATATTTTAAACGCATATATTGTTTCAGTAATTATTTGTGCAGTAGTCATACATATAATTGATTAATGATTGTTTACTATTGTAGTATTTTTTCTGCGTCTGAAACCTATAGTATTTCCAGTCATGCCACAATCCTTATAGGCATAAGGCTATATGTACAAACATAAAGCATCTGAAATATTCAGGAATTCACTTAAGCAGACAGACACAATGTAAAATATTTAATTAGTGCATTTAAACGTTTTTTTATTATTTATTTAAATAACGTTTTAATAGATAATGTCTTGTTACCTAAAATAAAATAGTATATACGCACAGCATGTCATCATTCGATTTTTCAATTGGTATATTTTAATTAGAAATTATAAGAATTTAAATTAATTTGACCTATAGGCATTTACTTTCCTTTTTGTTACATTTCTGGTAAATGCAGAATGAGGAATATGCTATATATGCAGGCATAAAAACCTATATTTGTTCTTTAACCTATAATTATAATTTTAATAGTCTCTGGAATTTTGATTTTAACTTATCTTATTTGTAAACTGTACTATTATTTCTAGACTATTTGTATGGCAAAAACTAAGCCTACTTTATAAAATGTATAGCCCCACAGATCTAAATCTACACCATATTTTATGGAAAAATAAGTAATAAGTAAAGGCTATATATTTGTCAAGTTTAGCCTAAATCTGTAAAATGTACATTCCTATAATTTATTAAGAATGCATTAGTAATTTCTAAGATAATTTTAGTAGTAAATTATTAAATAAGATGACGCTGACGATGATTTAATTCCATCGCACTTTGTCAAAATTTGATTCCAAATCAGAGCAGGCATTTCTCAAAGTGCTCCAGTGATAAGGGCTGCCTATTAGCTTACAAGAACTCATGCAGGCTTAAGTGTGTAGACTATCAAGACAGTACTCTGGCATTTGACCTTACATTCATGGAATTATAGCTTTTGTCAAGTGTTACTTACATAACAACTACATTCTGTGCTGACTGCACACAGACACTGCTATTATGATTATTGAAGCTTGGGATGTGATATGTGATGTGCCATATGGTACATCACATTTCTGAAAGCAAACAGCTGTTTACTTACAATACAGTTTGCTGGATTGATTCATGTCATAAAGATAAACAACATTATATTTTTCTGGATATATGTTCCTGCAGTTATCATCACATTATATTGATATAACATGCAAATAATTGTTTAATAATGTATTATCTTTAACAGGTAATGGGTCGGCGCTCCACTGTGTGCTGGATGGTGTCTGATGCATTAAGACACTCCAGAAACATTGCAACTACAGCCATGCTGGTCTTAGGGTAGAGCAGGTTGTCAAGGGCCCGCTCTGTTTGAAAAAGAGATGACATTTGTTTTCTGCTATGCCTTTGGTTGACTGTGTGAATGTTGCTTTTATAATGTCGATAAAGGTTTGCTGTAAAGAGTGATTTTGAAGGAGAGAGAGAGGGGGCACATATACAAGCATATACATTTTCTTTCTAATCTTACTAATACTTACATTCACTTACGTGAATACTTACACCCAGTGAAACTCCTGGTCCGATGCAGCCGTGGTGACGGTGTACCTTGATCATCTACATAACATGATTATCCTGTGAATGGGATTTACTTAACAAGAGGTTCCCAACAGACGGTCGGGACCCCTGGGGAATGGGGTGGGGCTGGGGGGTGGGACGGTTGAGTTTGGACTGATCGGTCATACTGACACACTCCAACATATAACCTATAATCTAAATATGAGTGACTCAGTGACTCAAGATATCATTTGACCAGGTTCATGACCCCATACAATTATGAACATTGTTATCACCATGGTGATGAATGTGTGTGTGTGTGAGGACAGGATAAGCATCAGACCTGCTCCTTTCCAAAACAACACATTCATATTAATTAGATGGAAGTGCATGTGACAGTCCTACTGACCCTGGGGGGGGGGGGGGGGGGGGGGGTCACCATAAACACAGGTAGCTCCTGTTTCTGGTGGGATGCCTGGGAGACAGACAGTAGAGCCCCCCTCCCCCCTCCAAACAAGTACAAGTACACACACACACACACACAGACACGCACACATACACACATTGGCTCCAACTTTACAGAAGAGACAAGCTAAGCATGGGTTGTTTTGGGAGGGTATGCTCAGAAAGGGGTCTTAAGGTTTTGCCATCATCACCGTGCCTTATTTACATTCCTCTTCTGCGTGGAGAAAAGTGTTTTGGACTCCTTGTTGTTCATTGGTCAGTCAGCACAGCTGCAGACAAGACACATTTCCTGTGCTCACGGTCAGCTGATTGTGTTTATGAAATGCTATTATCATGGTTAGTGGTCTGGAGTTAGTGCAACTTGTCTAAGACAGCTGATAAACTATTACACACACCTTAATGACTACTTCTATCAACTATTGTTCAAAGGATTTATTTGCTGATTTGCATAATTCTCGTGAGCTGATGAAAGACATCAAGCACTTGATAATCGTCTAGTTCAAATTGAGAAAATGCAACAGTTTTACACGTTGATCGCCTTATTACTGCATTTGTGTTAAATTATCACAAGCAGGAACAGAGAGACGACCCTGTTGTATTGTTCTTCTCAGGTCTGAGTGCGAATACACTAACCTGCCATTACCCGTGTAATCACTGCTAGATGCCTTTATACCTGCCATTAGCTTCTTCCAATGAGCTACAGGAGTCAGAAAGCATCTACAGTGGGAGACTAATTGAAAGTTAGACACCATTTAGGGATTTTTGTTTAATGAACTCTTTGGTCTTTGGTGGTGCATAAACACGTTGGTTAGTGCTAAATGTTTAGCTATACCTCTTAATTGTGTCACAGTGATGGTGTTCTTGCTTTTGTTGTAGGACTAAGGATAAAATGGACAGTGTGTGTATGTTGGTCACATACTTTAGAGATGATCAAAACATTTAATTGTATATAATTGCTGTTCACCGCTTCCACAATTATTTTTACCGTTGGCCTCGGTTCCGATACTCTGCTGCATTTGGGTGTGAGTGGTTTGCGTAAGGGAACATTGTCTGTATTCGTAAGTGAGAAGGTTTTGTATTCACCACATGTAAACATGGTATAAGTTGATTTGACATTCAACAGAAGAATATTTGCATGTCAAGCAGAATGGCCAGACAGATTTTCGGAGTGGTCAGCGGTCCAAGTCTCTCCAATCTCACATCTAGACAACATTTTGCATGTGAATATCGCTGGATATCAGCTAACATCTTATAACGCTAGAGGTTAATCTTTCTCGAACAGACACCAAAGCCATGTTTGCGTATTCGTGTTTGCGGTCTCGTGTCCATTCAGGCGAGCTCTGGCCTTTTCATGCAGTGGTTGAGAATAATTCATAGAACTATTTGCTTATGTAAAAGTTCATCTGTGATTTCAATAAACGGTCCTAAAAAGCACGAGTGAGAAGAGCCATGAAGTTGCGTGCGGCTTTCCTGAATGTCACGCACACAATGCCGTAGAAAAACGACGTTTAATTCGTTACTGACCAACTTTGAATAACAACAGCAGAGATATGTATGTCATTTGCTTAATTTCACAGAAATACATCTGACAAAACAGCCCATGAGACTTTGTTTGAGCCACATGTGGCTTTATCTGTATATCTACAGTGCAGCGTGAGACTCTCTGAGGCCTTGCTCTTCAAGCCAGCTGCTGCTCTCTGATCTGATTGGTGGAGCGTAGTACAACAGCGTCTATGTGTATTATGTGCACATGCATGTAGCATTGCATTATATTTCCATCTGAATGTGTGTATGTGTCTTTGTCTCGTCCATTAGCACTACGTCATGTAAGCAACTCTGTGCTAACGTCTGAAACAGAGACCCCTGTAAGCTTGACAGCACTTTCAGGAAGTGGCACTGTCGATTTTCATTGGCTGTTAGCATTGTCACTCACAAGTCTGTAACCGTAATTCCCGCAAGACACTAGTGCACTGCTTTATTTACTTTGATGTTGTGCATGTCAGTAAAAATTATCTCCCCTGTCAAGCCTTTATTTTGTACTCCAACAAATTCCTCTGTGTAAGTTTAACGTCTGACTTGGTCATTGAGTTACATAGGTCACCATGCATGTCAATCAAAATACCTCTCCTGTCCAGTAGGCGGGTCTTGACGGAGTTAGCCAGCCAAGTTTCCCAGACTGTACACAAGCTAAGGCTGGCTCTGCGAGACCAGTCTGAAGCTAACTGTGAGCATGGCTGACATGTCTCTCACGTTGCACAGCAGCCAGTAGGAAGACAAGGCCAGGAGAGGTGGCGCGGCCTGTTTGTCACGGAGCCTCCGGCAGCGCTGCGTTTAGCATTCCTGCTGCTGTCTGCGTAAACACAGCGTGTCTGTGGAGTGTGGGGACCGACGCTGCAGCTACAGGGCTGCTCCTATAGGCGTCTGCTGCTGTCTGCGTAAACACAGCGTGGGGACCGACGCTGCAGCTATAGGGCTGCTCCTATAGGCGTCTGCTGCTAACAGCTAGAGGTGTTTGTGTTTTATTGAATACGCCGTGTTCCAGCATGGTTCCCACACCTCTCTACACCTCCTCATGCAGCACTCATGGGCTCTCTACCCCCCCCCCCCCCACACACACACAGTTGCTGTTTCAAGCATGCAACAGTGGGTGCTACATTTGGAGTGCATAGCGGCACGCCGGAGCCCATTGGACTTTAGCGTGTTCGAGTTCGAGTCCCAGGTGCGGACGGACCCCGGTTACATGAGCAAGGGGTGGGGCGTACATTTTGGGTCCTCTGCCACGTAAACGGAGCACTCTCTAAAATTGTCAGACTCCTATACAATGCAATGGATGGGTGTGGGTTACCTGTAGCCTACCTGTAAGGGTTTTCATGTGTGTTGTGGTTGGTTGTGTCAGTCCGGAGGAGACATGACAGTCGCTCGCTCTGCCTCTCTCCCCCCCAGGCGATGACAGCAGCCCGGAGAACCTGCTGCTCCACGGGCCGTTCTCCAGGAAGCCCAAGCGGATTCGGACGGCGTTCTCTCCGTCCCAGCTGCTGCGGCTGGAGCGGGCCTTTGAGAAGAACCACTATGTGGTCGGCGCCGAGAGGAAGCAGTTGGCCAGCGGGCTCTGTCTGACGGAGACGCAGGTACAGCGAGCCAAGGGGTTCCTTGTGTGTCTGTCTGTCTGTCTGGGGACCGTCGGACCGATTAAGCTCATCTATTCTGGTCACGTCTGTTTTCTCCCTGAATGGTTTACATAGTTTATTTTGAGACAAAGACCGGATTAATTAAACGCTGTGTCAGCCTGAATTTAGGGCATGGCTGGATTCCAGACCTCTGAAATCGAGGATGTAGAGGTGTGAGTCGATGCAAATCAGCCTGACGCCCCCTCGCAGACACGATCCGGTAAACCTGCTTCCGAGCAGTGATTGACAGTGTTTGTCATTTGGTCGCCACGGCAATGCAGGCCCATTCCCAGACTAATGACGCAATTCCACTGCGATTATTTACGAGGCAATTTCACAATCGCAGCTAGAGACGCAGCAATCAATCCTTTAATTTAATGACAGAGTAATCAGCAGTTATTATTGTACAGTAATTTAGGCAATTTTTGCAATCACAGCATTTTGATGCACGATAAAGATCTAATGTCCTGTGGAGATGGCAGCTATGACAATTATAACGTTTCACATTTTAATGTTAAAGGTAATGACTTAGAATTTAATTAAAGGTTGTAGTAGTGAATTGTCAGCAATCATATTAAATAGTATCAATGACTAACGTTAATAGTGTCCAGGTGATTCACTGTAGAGACATGAATGACCAACTTTCATACACGCGTCTTATAGGAGATGACACTGCCAGGACGACATTAATATAATAACCATCAGAAATATGATATGCTTACTGAGACTGATGTGAGGATTTATTGTTCTGATTGTGTCACCCCAGGACTCAACTGCCAATCTGCTGTCTGAATGTAACCTGTCAAATAGTTTTGACATCTTCGCAAATGGCTTGCACAATAGCTGTTCCATAAACAGATCAATTTACAAAGGCCAAGATCACACATCTACTATCTACTGTATCTATCAGCTAACACTTATCAGATATATAAACTCATCTGTATTTATCTATAAGCTATTTATCTACACTTATCAGATATATATAAACTCATCTGTATAATCAAATATGTAATCCTATATATCAGATGTTGAATAAACTGTATATATATATAGTCAGATATCTCATTAAACATAGTATGCATAATATAAATATATAATCAGATATAACTAACAAATATAATATATATCATATAATAATCATATTTCTAATAACCTACTAAGTACCTACTGTATAATCAACTGTATAATCAACTGTAATCAAACTGTGTAACTGAGGAGTATACTTGCTATTCCTAAACCGGATTGTTGTTTATGTCGTCCCATGTTTGTTCTAATGTTCTCTATATTTTTTAAATGTTTTAACTTTGTAACAGTGTGCTATCGTGACCATGAACGCCTCCCTTAAAATATAGATATTTTAAGTTTAAATAAAATAGTGTAAAAGTGTGTACTGTAATGCTCGGTGCCGATGTGCCGGCAGGTGAAGGTGTGGTTCCAGAACAGGCGGACCAAGCACAAGCGTCAGAAGCTTGAGGAAGAGTCTCCAGACGGACAGAGCAAGAGGAAGGGCAGCCAGCATGTCAACCGCTGGAGGGTGGCAACCCAGCAGGGGGCGGAGGACATCGACGTGCTGTCAGAGGACTAGACACGCACGTGCACACACATGCACACGCACACACGTGCACACACATGCACTCGCCTGCACACATGCACACACGCATGCACGCACGTGCACACACATACACATACACAAACACACATGAACGCACACGCATGCGCACACACACACACGTGCACACGCACGAACACACAAGCGTGCACACACACACACACATACACACACACTACTCGCGCAAAGGACTTGGTGAAAACAATGTAACCATGGTGACAAGTAAAACACCAGTAAGTCAAAACACGTGTGTGTCTGCGACATACAGGATAATCACATGACCCCCCCCCCCCCACACACACACACACACACGTGACTGTGACAACAGGAGCACCTGGATCTGCAAGGCAGAAAACAACGTGATTAAACTGAGATTTGATCCCAGTTTTGATCCCAGTCTGGATCCCAGTTTGGATCCATCGGAACACAGCCAGACTCTCGTGTGTCTGCATGTCTGCCCTTAAAAACTCACACAGCCGTTTGGAACTGTTTGGATGTGAGTTTGTCACATGCACGCACACACACACACACACATGCACACTTATAGCCCGGCGTTGGCGAATAGCTTCCTTGCAAGAACAGTTTGGATGCAGGAAAAAGAGACTTCAATTGTTCTGGTTATTGGACGTGGATGAAGAAAAATATAACTTTATTGGACTTTTGGGAACCATTTCAGGACATCATGAACTAAATGGCTCAAGGCACTCTGGTGGAGACAGTGAGCTCATGAGTGTTTGGGATTTTCACTGGCTGAATATGCACAATTTGTGGTCAGATTTATGCCAATATTGTGCAAATAATCTCCCTCTGTGCAAACGTTGTTTTCATCCAAATTCCTCCTGAAATTGACAACTCATCTGGGTTAACTCATTTTGGCTTTTCAATAGGTATTTATGTAAATTGATTAAATAAGTATTCTATGCATCACATATGTTTATCATGTGTTTATCATTTGTTTGGATTTCATTACCTGTTTCTGTGCCTGTTTAGAGATTGTTAAACGTTTGTATGGAGGCTCTAGAAAAGTGGTTCTCGTACTTTTACTGTGCAAGAGGGTTCACAGAGCCTACAATATAAACAACCATTGAAAAACAAATGCAAAATGTAACAAGTGATGCATAATCAAACATAAGAATTAATTGAAACGAATTATTACAAATGTCAAGACATTTACAAATCTTTAAATGTTTTAACGAATTAGCAAAAGCCAATCTGACGGTCCCGACACAAAGTTTCAGACCACTGCTCTAGAATATTCCCTGAAGGAGCCTCTCTCTTCCTAAACGACAAGGAACTCGAATTACCTCAGAATGTCATTTCCAGGGTTCCGTTTCTCGACAATAAATATCATACTATGTAGCACTTCCTAGTCAAATATATTTTTAATTGCGCCATAATGTTAGGAATAATTAATGCACTGCGTGTAGAATTAATTTTCCTTTCTGCATGGAAGGAAATTATTTGTAATTCCCTGCGTGTTTTTATTTTGGAAAATAAAAAAGTTTTCCTCAAACTGTTTTGTGAATTATGTTGATTTAATTGAAGTAATAAGCATAATTTAATAACTACAACCAGTAAGATATATATTTTTTAATTCAAGATAAAGGCATTCCTGGCCAGGTTATAAAATGAGTTCAATAAAGAATACTCACGTATTTGTTATAGGAATGAAAACGAATAGCATTGTATTTAAATAAATACTTAGCCTATTAAAAATAGAAATATATATATATATACATTATATTACATTATATATATATATATAAATTTTTTTGTCCTTTGATATTTAGGAAAAACTTTGAGGGAGCAGAATGATCGATTATTGTGTAAGAATTCTGTTTATTAACAAGGCAGATGCATTCAACATTTATCATTGTATATCTTTGACATTATGTTATATGCACAGACATATTCCACCAGGATACACAATAGGCTGCCTATAGCTTTGGCCTGGTCGGATCTATTGTCTGCTCCTCGGGTTCAGGGAGGCTGCTTGAGGCTCCTTAAAGGGAAATTAATTCATGTCACCTTCAGCATCGTGATTTACACCCGCCGCCGCCCCGGGCCCGGCAGCCGGGCCCCGGGCCACACAGAGGTGTGAGCTATCCTCACCTTCCCACAACACACACATGCACACAGGCGCGCTCATTATCGGCAGATCGGCGGTAAACTGTGAGGAACAGTGAAGAGCAAAGTGGCTCCTATAGTGCTCACGGCCCTAATTGGAATAATCTGATGTCGCGCTTGCTTATTAATACTATTAATTAATTAGTATTAAGGTTAGCGCTAGACTCTGGGTATAGCATATCGGACACACACAGACGTAAACTAAAAATATATTGATTTTAATTTGTCAAATGTTTTATTTCTAACAAAAGAAAAAGCGTCGTTAGCGTTCGTGAAGCAGATGGTGTGTTGTGTGTAGCGTTCACAACCACAACATTATAATCATAACAGCATTTTATTAAATTACAATCGTCACAATATCACACACCTGATTTAGTCAGACCAGCTTTATTAGCTTTTTATTGTGTTTGGCGAATTCAATAGCCTAGCCTAAAAGCTTTATAACCGAAGAGGGGAAAATCTGTAACAACAACAACAACAATAATAATAACAATAATAATAATAATAATAATAATAATAATAATAAAAACATACAATGCAAATATTTGCTCTGCTGCCGAATTTTGTTGGAAGGCCCAATGCTTTGCGGTTAATTGTAACGACCAGATAAGGTAGGATAGGGTATGATATTTTGTCTGTTAATATAAACATTGTAATAGTTAATTGTAATAAAATGTATCACCAAAACATGACACAGGATGTAGCCTAATAGACTAATAGTCTATATCATTAAGACAGGCCAGCACATTAGCGACTTTAGGTCCCTATAAAGTTTGACTAGTAATTAGTTGTTACAGCCTATGAGCTTTGCTAATCAAACACCAATACAGCTTCATTAACGTTCCCTTCCAAATCTGCATTTACGCTGCATTTACGCTCAAGGATCTGTCACTGAAATTAATAAACCACGGTGCGGTGCATGGGTGCGAGGCCCGCGCAAATCATTGCCTCTGACAAGTGTGTGTGTGTGTGCGTGTGTGTGCGTACATGGGAGTCAGAAGCTTTCATTAGGGCGTCAACGTTAATGAAAGTATTTATCTAAAGGAGCAAATTAAAGCATCCATCCCGCGGCCTCTCGTTATCAAGCCCCTAATCAAACAAATCACGTTAATTGCTGAAAATGTTAGCAATTAACGTTCAACCAAGTTGTTAGTCGGTGTATCCTAACTCAACGCTGAAAACACGTCCTTCTCTCTGTAAGAAAGCAGAACATAAGACTACAATCACCATTTAATTTGGTGGTTCAGTTATTTAAGAAATTAGATTTTTGCAGATTAACGGTACAACATTAATGTCAAGTGCGTGCGTGCACGCTACATTGTGTGTCATTGTGCCTGTGTGTGTGTGTGTGTGTGTGTGTGTGTGTTTGAGTGGTTGCAGGGGATAACGTTGGCATGAGGGGAATTCCACAGCTCCACTTGTGTCGACTGAACACTGCAGGGATAGAGCAGACATTTCCATCTTTAGGACTGGCTATGATCTCAGTGGCCTGGTTCCTCCTCAGTGTGGCTTACATCCCGAAATGTCTGTGCTGTTACCCTGGCGTGACTAGAGTTCTAATTTGTGTTCTGAGTACTAATAAGTGTTAGAGTCTGGCTCTCACTTGGAGAAACTTGACCAGTTTTACAAAAATAGCATGCATTGTGTATTTCCGGCAATATCATGTGTTTTGCATTATATAACTAGAATAATGTCACAATTTACGCGAAATAATACACTTTTATTTAAAAACGCATAATAAAAAAATAAATAATAATAATAAAAAAAAATATATATATATATATACTTCAATGGGCATCAATATGTGCTTGCTCAAGAATGCTTACACGTAGGCCAATGCAAGATTAAAACCAACAACCTTTGTGAATTAGAGCATCTAATTTCAATTGAATCTCCCAATTAATAAACGTTTGTCTTATCGTATCTAGCACATCCAGATACTGTATTTATATACTCTCTGCAGTGGTAGACTGTATGCTGTGCTGCATGTATGCATAGCATTTATTTTGGCTTGACTGTACATCTAATATTGTATTTCTCAGAAAGCTCCATGTTAAGTAATGCCGTATCAAGTTCTATTTGAAGGTTGGCGGTCAAAACATTTAAGAACCGCGGATTTACACTATTTCACAATTCTTGGTTGATAATGAGACCAAATCGTTATTTCCAAATAATTCCTCACATGTGACCAGACTGCAGTAGCAGAACTTTAGCAAGCCTGCAGTAAAAGTGTTTTTATTATGCATCCGACCAGCGAAGAATGCGGCGCATACGTAACATACAATGACACATCAATAAAACACATATCATTTGATGCACAGTCATAACCCCACCCAACCAACTATTTGCAAGGCAGCTCATTGGTTTATGAAAAGAGAAGATTAATGGAACAATGTAACTGCCTTCTTAGTGGCGTTTCTGTCACACCCAGTGTAAGCCAAATACTTGTTTTAGAACTTTAAAACAGCTACTTATTTTTAACCTCCTGCAGTACAATGCTGATGCAACATTTTTGATTTGCATTGTGCGAAGCATTCATTTCATTTACAATGCTTGATTGTGTTGAAAACCAAATGGACATTGTAGTCAAAATGTTTGATGTGTGCCAAAGACCTGTCAGGTGGAAAGAACCACGTAGATTTGTAGCTCTGGTGAAATCACCGCAGCTCTCATGCCATGACAAAGTCCCATAGACGAGAGATTTACGATGTTCCTGACAGGCTAATGACCAGGTAGCAACGCGTGGCAGCTAGTTAGTTCCTTTATAGAGTGGAAAAGCTCGTTCTATTAAAGCCAAGGAGAAAATGCACCTCCAAGCAGATCCGGGATCAGCGTATATCACCGAAGACCCCATGATCGAGCTAGAGGATTGCAGCTCTCCAGGGTATGGTGGCCAACGCCGGTACTAGTCTGGGGACAGAAAGCCATATTTCAAAAACAAGCGTTTTACGTCCCGTATCCAGTTCTATTATACATCCATGATAGCAGCCCTCAGCTTGGAGCCCTTCACCCTGAGAGCATTTCACTGGCACCTGGATGAAGCGATATGATTGGCTGAGAGGACCACAGGGCAAAGAAGCCAGCATCTAATGATAGAGACATGCTGAGGCACTTGGGAGAAATTGATTGTTTTTTTACGACACACAGACAGAATTTAGTGACTGTAATGGCAGCCGGGGGTTTACAGAAAAGAGTTGCTTTCAATTTATGTAGCAATGATTGCAATAATTACCATGAATTATAAAGGAAAACAGTGTTTAAATTCACCGTTGGGTGTTTCCGTAGGCGCTGTGTTGGGTCCTTTGTTGTACGGTATACTGTTTTTACTTGTAATAGAGGTAATAAAAAGCATAAAGAATTTGTTTGGGTAAGAATTACAGTGGGAGAGTGTGCAAAACGCCTACTACACGGAGGACCATATCAAATCTTTTCGCCAAATATTGAGAATCTTTGACTCTTTGAATCTTTGACTCTTTGAATCAGTCAGTTTTTCCCAGCAATTGTAAATTAATTCCACTACTATCTCTCCTTAATACCAGAAACACACCCACACAGACTTTAATCTGCTCTTTTAAAACAAACATGATTTGTGTCTTCTTCACACAAGCATAACATCCATACACACACACATAGTGTGTGTGTGTGTATGTGTGTATATGTGTGTGTGTGTGTATGAATATATATATACATACATACATACACACACACACATCAATAATAAAACAAATACCTGTACATGGACTTCAAACATGGACTGTTAGCTGTTAACTCAATGTGACAGAACCGGCCATACAAGCTAAATGCAGTCCTTAAGAAAACAAACACCAATTATATAAATGTTTATAATACAAACACATTCATCACTATAAGGTAGGTAGGTAGGTAGGTAGGTAACTTTATTAATACCCAAAGGTAGATTTGTTTTGCAGTGAAGAATCATCATCACAGTTCA
>JAODUK010012454.1:0-28675 GCA_027564635.1 Typhlichthys eigenmanni | reverse complement strand
ATGTGGGTGATACAGATTCTGAGGGAGCACCCTATGGCATCGACTGGATTTCTATATTATCAATAATGTAGTTATCCTATTAATCGAAGAGATAATCGATTAATCGAAAAAATAATCGAGAGATTAATCGACAAAAAAATAATCGTTTGGTACAGCACTAGTTACAGTACATACTGTATGCTAAAAGGTTAATTGGCCGTGTGTGCTGATCAAAGGCTGTCAACTTAAGCGTGGCCGGAGGCGCTGGTTATGAATTAGATTAGAAAAGGAGGACGGACGGATCGACGTTCGGCCGCTGTTTTGCCCGCGAATGGCGAGACAGGAAACAGCGGCTTCTGTCGACCTATGACCCAACCGCTGCCACGACGACGCTTCAACGTACCCTGAGGAGCGCGGGACTTGAAGCGCATCAGATGGATGGAGGAAATATGATAATGGTACATAAACGTCCACCGTGCGGGGACTGGTGCTGACAGGGTGAGACCCCTGCCCCTCCTTCCCTCTCCCAAGGTCTGGATCCTTGGTTCTGTGGAACAGGGTGGGGGTGGGCTCAAACTGACATCGCAAAGCAGACGTGTTTTTCTCCTGTGTACCGGCGACCAGGGTGAGGTTTCTGGCACGGCAAAATGGGCAGCGTGGTCCCGTCCTCCCTTCCCATTAACAAAAGGATCTGTCACTTTGCTGCCATGACAGGAGCGAGACTGGGACTGGGGAAGAGGGGGGGGTCTTGGTTCCCGGGCCAACCCCAGGGTGTGTAGTTCACAGACAGGCTCTGGCTGCATGCTCGTCTCAGGTGCAGCGTGTCTGTGCCATGTCAGAGTGAAGCAATGTGACTTGGACAGCTCCAGGTGATGTTAATGGAGTCTCAAGCCATCGTAGGTCGTGTATAAACCAGAGACAAGGGTCAAGGGTCACAGAGAGCACCAGTGGGGTGAGTTGTCAGTTGTGATTCATTGCCAAATGGGCCGGAATTGTTTGCTTTATTTGGGTTATGGTAGCGTTTACTAAAGTGTTCCATGTGCCTTCCTACCACTAGATGGCAGACTAGGCACACCAGCATCTCAGACCAAAACAAATGCTCTGTGGGCTACACACACACACACACAATCACACACAGGGAGTATACTGACAGTTCTCTGCTCAGAATGCAATTACACCTCTATATCTTCACATATGAATAGCTGTTTGAATTAATGTAAACATTATTGTAGACCACCTTAAAATGACTGTAAATACGCTGTTTACAGCAATATACCATTATGCAGTAACTAACAGATACGTTATATGGGAAGCAGGGTTTAAAAGATTAATACATTTCTTTCATTATTGTAATCAGTTTGCATTACTGTCATACATTCACGACAGACCTGACTTCTTTAATAGCTGCAATTTCCTTTACAAAAAAAACTGAAAGCATAACATCCCCTAGTGGAGACTCCATATGGTAAGTCTTGACACGAGTCAATTAACCCCGCATCCAACTGAATCATTTTGTTACTCTTTTTAAAACTCAGAAAAGTGAATGTTTGTAGTAGATCTGAAAGACGGGAGCCCACTTTATCCCACGCGCACCGCTAATCTCAGTCGACATGAAAAGGAGTCGAAAGGTACGAAAGAGAGTGGTGCCATTTACAGTTAACTTACTTAAATAAATACCTGAAAAACAGACATGAACTAAATTTTAAAATTAGGTATTATAGCATACTGCATATCCACAGTTTTGCTGTCAAAGTCGCCCAGGTATAGTAGCCTATTGTAACTGTCTTAATTAAAGTATAAGGGGGAACATTTTTGAATTAATACCAATTACCCACATTCATAAACCTGCAATCCACATGCAAACTAAAATGTGGAACATGGCTTACAGGCACATAAGATAATAATCATATCTGATGTCTGCGGCATATTTTCAGCTAAATTATTGAGCTTTAAAAGATTTTACACAAGCCATATTGGACGTGTTTCCTTCTTAAACACATATTTGCTCTGACACATGACAGACTGACTGTCTGACAGACAGACAGATGATTTATTACATTCTACATTTCATTCAACAGTAGGTGCATTTGAGTCGACACAGTGTTTACGTCACGCTAGAGAACGTCTCCATACACTATAGTACAGCACGCCAAACACTACTCAGCAGTCAAAGGCCGGGCTTCCACACGCCAAGTCTGGGAAGCACGTCTCGCCTTCCGTTACATAGCCAGACATTACAGCGCCTTTTAATGCGCCGAGCCCCTCCCATTCCCTGCGCTCGCCTCTAATACATTCAAATGAAATTCACCCTCGCCAAGAGCGGCTGAGGGGGAAGCTAAGCTATTCGCGCAAGGGCCCTGACACCCCCCTTCTTTCGGTTTCTTCTCATCTCTACACAAATTCAATTTCAATTTAGAGAAGAAGAAAAAAAAAAAAAACAGATTCGGCTTTATTGCGCGTTTGTCAAACATCGACATTAATCTGAGCGGTCCGTCGGGGGTGAGGGGTGTGTGTGTTTGTTGGGATGGAGGAGGAGGGGGGGGGGGGGGTGTGCGGTGGGGTCAGGGGGGTAGATGGAGGCACTGTCTCCCTCACCAAGTTGTCTGCAGGCAGGCAGGAGGGAGACCCGGATCAAGCGGCATGCTAATGACTCCCATGCGCGCACGCCTTGGGTCTGCATGCCCGATCTGAAGTCAATCAAACGCCAGCCACGAGGCAAGCAGAGTCACAATGGCTTCACTCTGGGTTTTATTTGAGCTGAGCTGCCAGTCAAAAAAAACAAAAAAAGATACCCAAAGGAAGGCACATATTTCTTTATCTCGGAATAATAGGGACCACATAATTGCATATAGGCTGCACGACACACACACACCAACAGCAGTTGGCGCAGGAATTCTCACACACCTGTGCGACACGACGGGTCAAGCAGCACTTTATTTTATTATTTTCGGAACCAAAACGGCAACCAATTTGACCCCTCCGGGGGAAGGGTGCGAATGAAGAAGTGTGGTGCATTCATTCGCTGGGACAACCGCTTGTCAGCGTTTTTTTTGTTTCCACCATGCAGGCTTCCTGGCCGCGGGAGGTGGAGAGGGGTTTAATAAAGATAAACAAAGAGATGAATAAGTAACGTGGGAGAAAGAAGGGAAACATCAGCGCTGGTTTTGATGCACATATTGATCTTGGCAGACTTGACACCTCCCTCCCGCTATCCCGGGACGAGCTTGATGTCAGCAGAACCAAACCCATTTGTCCAGCTCAGCACAAAAGAGAAGAAACGTTCTGATAAATATGGCCGCTTCACTGCAGAGGCATTGTGTGCGTCAGCACTGAGCTGTAGGAGAAACAATTTTCTTGTAACATACATTGTTGTTATGACACTGAACAAACTGCAGCTCTGGAAAACATCTTGAGGCCACTGCATATAAAAATAGAACAATATAAATATAGTGTAAATGTAAAAAAGATATAAGTAAAACAATTATATAAAAAGAAATTTTAAAAATATATAAATAAATCATATAAATCTAAACGTGTGTGTGTGTATATATATATATAAATAAAAACATACATTACATTTTCTTTTATAAATTGTAAATATCTGAGGAACTGCGGCAGTGGCTATTTCCAGAGATGCATATGACATGGAGAAGATTTAAAGGTGCATATGAAATATTTTATGGGGAGATATTAGCTGAATTGCTGAATTGTTTGAGAAATTGGGCTTTGCAAGCTTCTTGGTAAAACAACGTAGGCTAATACCTTTTTTCCTGTACTGGATAGTACTGCACAGTGGCAGAATATACTGTCCAACAGAGGGATGTGATTCGTGTATCAAAAGGAGATTTATACACCAACGGATGCTGCTGTCTGTACACAGAAGGTGAATTATGATTCCACCCAAAAACCACAAACGCTTCAAACAAATTTACTTTCACCCAAAGGCTCTATGCCCATATATTGTATTGTTCAGCGTAGGAACTGACATTAAAAACCTTTGACCTTGAGAACCCTGAATCACTGCTTTGAGTTTGCAGGCTCAGATTATCATGAGTTTGATGATTTCACACTGGTTGATGCTGGTTTCTGTCATACTTTCTGTGGGCCTGGCACTTTCCAAAATTAACTGCAGAGGTATAAAATACATCTTTGGTTTATACAAATCATTGATCGATTGCTCACGTTCAAGGTGGAGATTGCACTGATCGACTGTGACAGCGAATCCCACGTTTTTATTATATATTTTGAACCTATGAAAGTTTTCAATTTGCCTTCTTTGTAAAACATGTCTCCCGAAGGGACCAAATAAAAGTGGGCTGAATTGAATTGAAATGAGAATAAATTGGGTACCAGCCTCCCAGAGAGGAAGAAGGAATCACTGAACCAGCATTGCCTTTCCAAAGTTGTTACCTATATAAACGAATATACACTGTGTGTTTAAAGCGAAAGCAACATTAAGGGCTGGTTCATAGTATACGCAAGCTACTCGGACAAAAACACATTGAGCTACGCAAGGCGTCTGTTAATGCTACAATTGACAGACCACTCTTATTTAACTAACTTACAAAATTTTTTCATCATTTTTGTAATGCAACGCAACCAACTGATTTACTTTGGCGTCCGAGTAGCTTCAATAGACTATGAACCAGCCCTAAGGCAAAAGGTATGGAGTAACTGCCCTGAGAAGAGACAATGGTCAGTAAAAACGTATATTTCAATTTCTTGCATTGCTATCTTTTTCATTCGATAATATTAATCAGGATAAAATGCTACATAATTAAACACCTAAAATTAATAATTTTAATAATGGTATTAATTTAATAATGTGTGATTAAAAATGTGTGAATCTTCACTCCAGATAGCGTTGCTCATTTAAATTAAGACTTTGAAGACAATATAAACTCAACAATTCATTCTCAGAAGAAGGTAGCGATTTATTTAACAGCTGAAGAGCTCACGGTCGAAAATGAGCATGTGGTTCGGATGTTTAGGTAATGCCAGCGATGCACATTTGAAATCCTCCTGATACAAGGATTTCCCTTCCCACCAAGTCACACCCCTTGTGTGGAGGGGTGTTGGGTTGTTGGGGGTATGGAGGGCTGTTGGCATCTGCGGTAAGACAATAAAGGCCCTGATATCTTGCTTTTGTGCAACACGTACTGTACAGTAGTTCACATACTTGCCTGCGTACCTTGCGTGTGCTTGGAGGATTTAAAATATATTCAGTAGGGGGTAGATCGCGGCCGAATCATCCCTGGCCAAAACAGTTTAATAATATTTTCCTTGACGATACCTCTAAATTTCCACAACAACAACAAACAACATGTCAAATCTGTCTGTCCAATCATGATATTCTGCACCTACGTTCAAGTGCTGCATTGTATCATGCGTAGCGTTAATGTCTGAGGACGTGCACAAACTATGCTCCAAAGGAACGCAGGATACGTGCCCGATACGAATGGTAGCCATCTTACGTATGCGTAGTTAAAAGCAAGTATATTATATATTAAGCCTGATTGAGTTGCCAAAATAAATAATTAAATATATAGAATAATTCCCAGCCTCTCCCAGTCTGCATGATTTCAGGTGACTTAAGTATGTGCACAGTAGATTAGCCAGGTTAGGCAGTCAGGAATATTTTCATTCACAGCCATTTTTCATTGAGGCACTGCCATCAGGTGTCAATCAAATCAACAGCATATGATTGGGCCACAATAAGCCAATCAAAACAAGACCCACATGCATGGGGACAGTATCACAATACGTGGAGCAAGGCAAATCATAGAGTCTGGGTTTACCAGACTATCCACAGAACACCTTAAATTGAAACTTTAGACTCACTGCAACTATTAGCTGCTTTTTTTTTTTTTAATCTGTGTTTAATCACTTGTTAAACGCAAAGCTTGATTAAAAATGGACATTATGGCAAACATGAGTTCCAGAGCTACCTCAGGGAGCTGGTTTAATTAAAAAGCATACAACATCAAATGTGCCATTAAATTATGCCCTTGTATTATGGGGAAAAGGCTCGTCTGATTCAATTGCTGGATCAATAAGTCATTGGAAGTGCTCTAAAACCAATATTTCCCCCTGGAGGTGTACAGACTGTAAGCTTTGATTTACTATTGGGGGTCTGGTTGGTTGTGGACCCCAAGAGCCTTTATCACCTTTAGAAATATATATTTTTCTCTCCCTCTAGTTCCAAATGACCAAGTCCCTCTCACAGATTTATACAACTTGATATATATTTAAACTACTGCATCTATCCATCTTTAATTGTTTCTGCATATTGTGTTTGTGTTCCTTATGTTGCTAACAGAGGGGTTTCAGGATCATACAACAGGAGAATGTTCACACATTTATTTGGTTCAGAGGGGCTTTGGGGGTGGGGTAGAAGAGGATGGAGGGTTTGGTGGTGGTGGGAGACCTTCAACAGCTGCCATGGTTTATCTCCAGCCTTGCAAGTCCAGGGAAGGAGCGACGTTTCGGAAATCAAAGTCTTGCAGGTGCAAAATTGAATCTTGAATGTAAATTGATTTGGAGCTCAAACACTCTGCAAGCCCCTCTATCATTTTAATCAGGGACAGTTGAGGAGTTGGCAGTGGAGAGAGAGATGCTCAATTTTCTGAATTCGGCAAATGTAGCCCGCAACCTTGAGTAAGGTTGGTGGGAAGTTGGCAGGTTCATCTGCCGACTATCATCCCACAAAGGACAGGTTGGAACTACACATTTTTACACCTATTTCCAGTAATTTCTGCCATTTTAGATCTCATAGAGGTAGAAATGTGAGCTATACAGTTGTAGGTGGTAGTTAAAATCAGTACGCTTATATGTTAAAGTCATATCAGAAAAACACTGACCTTCAAATATGCTTCCCTGGAGACCTGTTTGAAAAATACCATCCTGGATGATATCTCCCATTTGGCAGGTTATTAGGCATAATAGCCGGCTCATACTCACATTTCATTTATCATGCAGTGAAGCCCTGATTGGAAACACCATTCCATTGATACACAGGATCTCTCATGCTGGATTCATACAGCTTAAACACAGTGGCTTCTAAAATTGCTCAGTTCATTTGGTCTTCTAAGCCATGTTTCATTTGCTACTGCAATTCATTATATTCCACTAACTTTCACTGCTCTCGTATTTCTTAACCACTTGGGTGTGCCTGGGACACATTCCTTGTCATGAGTGTTAATTGAGCCAAAGTCATATCCTACAAATAAGTGTAAGTACCAATTTAATATATCGTGAAACAATATATTTTCTTTTCCAATTTGATATTACTACTTCCAGCTTCCAGGTTAAACTAACGTCATATAAACATACAATAAATTCTAACATGTATTAAAAACCAAAGTTTCAAAGTCCCTAGCAAAGATGCCCCCCACCCCCCCACCCCGTTCTCAACTACGGACACTTCACGTCAGTTTCTGGGTGGAGAGTCGAAGGCCACTATGCAGGCTTCACCCCCCAGCTGGCTAATCAGGCTGCATCAAGTTTCCCAGGAGCAGATTAAGCTCTTGGGACGGACCTGCCCCAGATTTTATGCTACATTGAACTCTTAACATATTAAAGCAGGGTCATCTGCGGACAGTTTAATTGCAAGAAGCTACGGTGTATTAACTCATAATAAAGATTAAATCACATACATCCCACTTCATATCTCTTCTTGCTGCTTCTAAATGTATTTTGCCCTTCGCGCACTTGTTTCACATACTGTAGTGTATGCACATTTTTTGTATTCAGGCACTAACTTCCTAGCCTGGTGTAACCAGACCATATTCACTTTGTGAATAGATCTGACCACGCTCCATTTGGAAGTGTTCGCAGTCGTTTCCTCCTACAGTACTTGGCGTAAACCTTTGGTTAATTTTTTAACTATTTGACAGCCTTAACCAATCGCCTCATCTACTGTAGCTCAACCACCATTTGGAAACACGCTGGACTTCAACGTCATCTCACTAACACACGCTGTTTGGGCCGCCAGCAGTGTGGCTCTGCAAAAACTAATGTGACCAGGGTTTCCATATGTCAGCAAAATTAATTGAACTTAGAGCATAGGCGGGCGGAGCCAGGCTACCATCTTCCAGGGACAGTCTGACATGTAGCATAACCAGACCTAATATTGGTGAATCTGGTAAATCTGGACATGGTCCATCGTGAAGTGTTTGAGGTTGTTGTCTCCTACTGTGTGAAGACCTCTGGTTCATTTGGGATAATCGCCAAGTGTGTGGACCTGCAACTTGACTGAATCGTCTAGTGCGTGCGCTTATCCACGAGTGCAAATGGGTTGCTCGCATCTTGTGTTTGCAACAAAAACAGTGTTGTTTCTCGGCCACAAAACAATCTCCCATTTCCCATTATAAGCACAGTAGATGAACATGAATAAATGATTAGAGAGATGTTTGACTGAGATTCAATTGGGCATTTAGCGCAATGGTCCTGTCAAGGGGTGATGAAAGCATGATTGCTGGATGTGAAATTGAGAGATGGATTGTATGTGGCACCGAAACCAAAGTGAATTAATAAATCATATATATTTTTTTTAATCTGTCTCTTGCGTGACTCTCAACAGATTGTTTTCCGCAGATGATTATGAAACAAAATAGTGAGATTGTTGACAAAGTGATTAGGGAAGTATTATGGCTTTCAGGGGAATAGCAGATGGGAGAGAAATCAGAGGGACTACAAACCGTGATGGTTCAACAAAAAAAAAAAAGAACAACACTAGAAATATGCCAGAACAAGACTGACTAAATTGTTCATTTAATGGGTGAAAAACACCACAATGTGAGAACAAAGGGCTGGTTGAGCTTTTGGATAACACAAAACTTGGTGCTTTATTGGCGTTTCACTTCTCATTTATTTTTTACCACATTACCATTTAATACAATTTGGTTATTAAAGTGATATACAGTATATGACCTAATGGTGTTACATGACTTTCTGCCACTAGATGTCATACACCAGCATCTCAGACCACACACACACACACACACACACGCACAAACATGTACTGTACATCCGTCCTGAGGAGCCCAGATTACATTGCATACAGAAGGAGTGTGGACTGTATCTTACCAATCGTTTTTTTGCTGCTCTAAAATATTGTGTTGAGCGACTTTAAGCAGATGCTTTTATCCAAAGTGACTTACAGTGATTACAAAAACCAAGAACAACCAGTTACCGGTACTGTAGGTTGGGAAACCGATATGCTCTAGAGTATCTAATGGTTATAAACATGATAGGCCTACTGTACTTGCTAGTAGAAGCAAACCAATTAATTAAGCATTTCGTCGAGATACACAAGCATCAACCCTGATTTGCCAGACAAAGATATAGATTGCCATCCTGTTTGCGCTGAGCCTCAAATGCAGTCGATAGCGTTAGAGATTCAATGCGAAGTCCTCAACTTCAGCAGCGGGTGAACAATATCAGTTATCAATATAAAAGTACTGAGTCTGACCCCTTCAGCTTGACCTCCCCCGGTAGCACAACGCAGGCACTCCACGGGCCCTTCCATTCACACTGGCCTTTAAGTGGCCTTTAGCTTGTTATCCCTTTCCCTCAGAGCACCGTCACACCACACTGTGGCAGGCAAGAGAAAGGACTGTAAAGGGCATAAACATTTGAGTTGGATTGGGCCTACAGTATACAGTATATACCACCTAATGAAGCCGCTGTTCAGGAACAATTGACCGATCCCAAGCCCCCGCCCCTTTTCACTTGCCTTCCAATAACAGTTGAGCATTTTTTGAGCGTAGTTTGTGTGTCCCGTTGCAAACTGGAAACTTTCCTAAACCTGCGTTAGCCTCGATATCTTCTTCAACCCTGAACATCCAATTTGTGAAGTCTACATTTTGTTCATGTTTCATTTGGTCGCTAGACCTTATTAGCTTCTAATGATGATTGCATCTGCTGCAGTGATACTGAGGTTAAATTAGGCGAGGAAGTGCTTCTAGCTAGAGGAGACTTGAATGGAAGACATTTGAGTTTTGTGTCAAAATGTGCATAACGAAAGATCGCAATCGTGAGGAATGAGGTTGACACTTGTAACGCCAGCTGAAGGTCCTCTGCCAGAAAATGTGACATTTCTCCTCCCTGCACCACTATCTCACCAATAACAATTAGCTCAATAATTGTTTGGCTAATTATGATTCAATATTTGGTGCTGTGCCAGAAAAGCAATTTATTTTGCAAGTTTCGCGTCCTGGCCTCTTAATTGTGCCGATGTTAAGAGATGTAACCAAATATTAGTATGTTCTGTACATATGCATGACAATAGACTAGCAGAGGTTAACAAGTACACAAACTCACCCACTCCAATAACAAAAGGTAAATACCAAAAAATGCTTCATTGTCATTAATATGCCTGCTTATTTGAACTTTGATTGACATGCTGGTGCTTACAGTATAAACCCCACCCTTAGAGTGGGTAAAGGATGATGGACTGCATATATGTAGCACTTTTACGACCTACCGGCTGTTTATTTAAGTGCACACAAACACACACCGATGGTGGTGTCAGCCGTACAATGTGCCATCCATCCACTGGGAGCAGTTATGGATTTGAACCAGCGACTTTCCAATCACCTGACATCATCTGACATATCTTTGTTGCCAATGCCACCCACTAAAAAGGGTGAATTGAAATAGTGGTCATAGAGATACATTTGATTTTACCTCAAGAATCAGTCTGGAGAGCTTGGAAATAATTGCGTTTCCAAGTGCACAACGAATGCTGTGCTGTGCGTTCCTACGTGCAGACCTGTGCATTACTACATGTACAGGTGACATACCTGGCCTGGATGTGGGTGGAGCTTAATTAGCCTTGATTAGCCTCACCTGGCCAGGGCATTATAAGAGTGCTTCCAGCACACTATTCACTCTCTGACCCTCCTGGCACCACACATGGCATTTGTTGTTTGGTTTTGTTTAGTTGGCATGCAACACGCACCACACATATTCAGTACATACACCTACAGACATTCACACCTCATTGTATGTTTCTGTTAATCTATGTTAATTTGGAGATTTGAGTTATGTTTAGTTTATGGCCTTTGAGCCAGGCTGTAACAGCGAGCAGTGTGCAAGAGTTCAACCACCGTGGGCAGGGGCAGGATAGCCTGTTGTGACAGCAAACAGAAGGAGAAATTGATTGCAGTTCTGTTCTGAATACCCCCGAAATATAACATGTTTCTATAAAAAGTATAGGAAGGACCATACGCCATGGATGCATTATTGGTAGGCTGTGTTTCATTATTGTTATAGGCTAGATATGAAAAATAGTATTACCTGCGGGAATTAGCTACATATTCGAGCTGCATTTTCCTGCTCTCAGCTCAAAACTGCCAGTTCTAAAAAATCCGTTATCTGACTCGTTGATCTGTTAGCAAAACAATAGAGCTAACTACAATAGGTAAAACCACGGCCCTTCTGCACGCTCGCTTGCTAGACAACGTTTTTAATTTTTTTATTTAGCTTTGCGCTCTTTGCTGAGAAAGCAGCTTTCTTCATGTCTGAATGACCCTTAACCCTGCACTCACACCGCCAGCGATTTTGTAGCTGGTTGTATCCAGGTCGCTTTGTAGCCATCGCTGGTGGGCGTGTACGCCCTGTCACTCAAAGAGTTACGTTACCGTGTCTGCCTTGCTGCATGCGTTAGATAAACAAACTCAAGAATAGGGAGGGGCGTCGCCGACACACACACACACATACACACACCTACTCTGTGATTGTTTAGTCACTGAACATTTGAATAGAGGTCGATGTCGGTCAACTTTCCAAGTCGCCGGCCGCTAGTAGCTGACCGCTCACTGTCGGCCATAGTTGCCCGGCGCTCATTGAAATGAAGGTCTGTCGCTTTGTACAGTAGCTTATTGTAGCTGGCGGTGTGTGTACACACGCACACACACCTACGTTACATACACACACATTACACACACACACACCTACGTTACATACACACATATGTTTTACACACACAAACACAGGCACAGTACACACAATACACACACACACTCATACGTTTAACACATACTGTACAGACACGTACATTACACACATACGGTAAACACACACACACACACTTGTACTTTACACACACACAGTCTGGGAGAGAGAAAGAGACTCCTACTGGTACACAGCCTTAACTCTTCCTCACCCCCCCCCTTCCTTTCTCCGCCGCACTTCATTCCTGTGGCGGGAACCGTCAGGTCCGTGTTGCTAGGCAACCACACACTGTCTTAAGATCTTCCCAGTCGAGCTTGGAAGGTAATGAAACAATGCCCCGAGATAAACAGCGTCTGCAACCCGGAAAGGGGGGGGGGGGGGGGGGGGGGGGCGAGAGAGAGAGAGAGAGAGAGAGAGAGAGAGAGAGAGAGAACCTGCTAACCTCTCTATTTGGTCCCCAATTAAATATACAGGTAAAAAAAAAAATCAACTTCCTTCCTTACTTTTTTATCAGCTCATGTGAAGATAAGCTAGGAAAGGAACAAAACAAAAATACAATAAATATATATAATAACCCAATAACACGCTCACTCATTTCACTCCCGACGACAATTATGAGGAGGTGGTGGAGTGCCCAAGCTGGGAAAACAGCTGTTTTCTTCAAGGTTAGCGCGCCTGAAGGTTAGCGTAGCATACGCCGATGCGTTGCTCCAGTCTGCGCTCCACTGACACGCATCCTAACCTCCCTCGGCAGAACTAGCAAGATGGCGGCCGCCAGCCTTGATTGACGTGCGTCAGGAGGGACGTCTTCGAGCAGTGTCTTTTGCGAGATGATTGATGACCTTTCATTTGCCGACGGCCAATAGGACTGCACCTCCTAACACCCCTCCAAACACACACGTTGCAAGACACTTCAAGTGGCGCATTTGTTAATTAGAGGTTTGGCCTCTATTACAGTGCGGGAAGGCTCGTACAGAGTGCGTACATGATGTGCGCGCACGTGGTCACCAGGTCACTATGTCAGCCGGAGTTACGGTATCTAGCCGGAGTTACAATATGGCGTTCAGAATTATAACTAGACCCGCATTATAACAATCAATAGTTTTATTTTATTTGTTGTTTTCTACCCCCCCCCCCACCCCCCCGAGCCCTTGTAGAAAATTGTACGTCAAAATTAGGCTCTTAGCAATACAAGCAATAAACTTCCACGAGGCTGTGTGTGAATTTAGCTCCTTTTCTCCGACGTATGACGCCAGAGAACAATGCAGATAGACTCCCTCTCCTTGCTTTATCAACCAGACATTAGAAGGTGTCACCGAACCCAGCCCTGAAGATAATCAAAGAGGGAAAGGGTGTTAAGAAAAAAATGTTATTTTAAAAGGTCGGCTATACTAGGAGCGATCTCCACCTCAATCTAGTCCACATTTGACACGGTGGAAATATATGTTAACGTTGCATATGACTCCATATAGGAAGAACTGCTATTTACTGCCACGCGGTTTCTTTCTGCAAACTTAGGATTCAGAGTGTACTACTGAGTGTAACGTGCAAGGCCACCCCAGCCCAGCCATCAATCTAGATAACTACTTACATGCTCTGTTATACTCTAAAGGCAATCTTTAGTCACGGGGTTCAGGCGAGTTCCAGCGCTAGAGCCTCGTTTTATTTTGTGTCCCACACGTTTCTTTCATTATGTAATTGCTCCTCTTCAATCCGCCCAGCTGCGTCAGGGCCGTCGCTGGTGTTCTGCCGGTCCGAGGCGGGAGACGGACGGACGGACGTGAACATCAGCCTTCTAATCAAAATGTAAATCTGCGTCTGCCTGTCGGGGGCATTAGTGCATTGCGGAGGGTGAGTCTCAAGGCTCCAAATTGAAAGATGATGAATGCGGCCGCCTTGTTTTTGATGCCTCTGACGCGAGGTAGCTCTGAAATTAATAAACGCAGCCTTGGCAGGGGGAATGAATGAATGAATGAATGAATAAATAATAAAAAGAAACTGGTCGGAGAATGAAGCCACAAGGCGAGGGAGAAGCAACTCTGGGCGTCAAAAGGGACATGTTGTTCAACCTGCCCATAACAAGGAACAACAAACAGCAGCTCGCTGATAGCGGATAAAGAGTAGATACCATGGCCCGATGACAAAGGAAGTGCAAGGTATCTGCCCATCAATCACACCTCCACACTCACAAAACATGACAGCCGCGTTCTCTGACCGTTGCTGTCAAGCATCCGTGCAAAACCTTCACACGCACGTACGCACACGTGCGCGCGCACACACGTACGCACACGTGCGCGCACACACGTACGCACACGTGCGCCGGCACTGATTTATTGAGAGGCCATCTGTCATACATACAATGCACGTGTGATATTCATTGAATCTAGTGTCTAGGATGCACATTTCGATTTGTGCGCAACGCGCGCCTGTGTGTGTGTGTGTGCGCACGTGCCTGCACATGTCTGATGTGCTGTCAGCATTGATGTTCAGGGGAAAAACAGATAATAAAAGACTAGTTTGTCAGCTCTTAAGCCTAGGGGGGAGGGAGAGGGAGAGAGAGAGAGAGAGAGAGAATAGAAAATGAGAGTAATTGTAATTTGACCTCAAACTTAAAAGCGCTCTGTTCAAAGCTCTGTGTGTGTTTCTGTCCTAAGTACTAAAATAGTAGAAACTATATATACAGTTCCCGTACACAGTATGTGTGTGTGTGTATATAGTCTGTATATACAGTACAGTATATAGTAGTACTTAGCAAAGTAATCCTTGTCAATCTGGTGTCTGGGTTTGGGCTTTTGCAGCTGCATAAACTACATCCTGAATATATTTTTCAATTTTGTGTACAGTTTTTCCCCACCCCCTATATGTTCTGATTATTTTTGTGTGCATGATTACACTCTACACCAGAGACTGCTTTGATTGAAACAGCTCAGCTGGTGTTTTGGGAGTTATTTCAGACTTGGTGCATTGGTGGTCATTTAGAAAAACAACAGTTTTTTTTTGGAGTTACGCTTCAGCGAATCATATCTTCAACTGGAAGGTCATCTGAGGCCAGTTTATTTCTGTTATGCAGACAATGCTACACAAATGGTTTTGGCTCTATTTGTCAGTTTGCAGATTGTCAGTCTACAAATGACCTCTAAAGAGGTTTATGACTGCCACCTGTGCACGTCTAGGACATCTAGTAATGACTCTGAGCGGGGATCCATTCTGAAATGTATGGCACTTATGCCAACCTATTTTTTATTTGATATATTTGATATATTAAGTTCTTAAATTACACAGTTTTAGATAAGCCTTCAGCCCATTGCACAGACAGAATAGTAACTAATGCTTCACATCATTTTATGTTCAAGAACATGTTGAAATCCATGCAAACAGAAAACACTTTCCTTAAAATCACAGAAAGGAGAGGCAATCGTCGTTTGACGTGGTGATGTAGATGATTTTTCTAAAGGCATAATGTGTAACATGCAGTATAATTGTATATGCATCCTAGACCCTCCTGAGAGCATTATAATGTAGGGTGTACAAGCACGATAAGATTCAACAGTGTTACGCCAATAGCCACAATAACCCTCGTTCGACAGCAAAAATATGCACCACCATTTTTGTCAAAACGCACACCCAAACCTATATTATTAGATATCGCACAAGAATTATAAATGATCTGTGAGGTTGCATTTAATAAGCACAAGAAATTATGAAAGACTATAGTGAATAAATGACACTAATTGATCACTTGGTCAGTGGTAAACATTGTACAACGGATATATATACATACCGACTGTCCAGCAAAAGCGCATTAAGATTCCGTGCCAACTCTGTCTGGTCGCTGTCTGGTTTCCTGCTGAACCAGGACCCCCTTTTCCCCGGCTACAGCTCCCCGGGGTTATCTCAGTCTCTCCGCTGTGTGGAATAACACAGTCTCGTCAACAGGGCAATAACTTCAGAGCAAATCACAGCACAACACCAGTATCACAGGAAGTGACAGCTGGATAAGTCCTCTTGCCAGATTATGTGTGACGCATGAGCCATCCATCAGAAGATTCTGTCAGCCCTTCTGATAGTTGAATAGGTGCCTGGATAAATGGAGCTATATGTTTATGTACTTTAGTTTGGTCAAATAACTGCCGCCAGTCATGGGTATTGGTAACTAGTTTTACACCCTGATTTAGTGTTTGAATAGTGCAATTGGATTTTATAGTGTTTTGTGATAATGACTATTATATTAGTCTATATTATAATATAGTATATAAAACAACTATATGACTACAATTTATTAGTGTTAACATACAGACACATGCATCAACGCATTCCATTTGTAACACATCTGGAGTTGGAGACATACAGCAACAAAACTAATGTGTAAAAAGACTGCAGCTTCCTGGAATAAAAATACTTTTGCCTACTGCAGGGCACTTCATTTTACCTGCTGGGACATGACCCTGTATTACCATTTGCCGTAGCGCGTCACCTGTTTTTGAATAGGCTAATGGAGAAAGTCCTTAAAAATCTGGAGCATCAATTATATACTAGACCACAACATCTTTATCCTCTGGCTGGAACCAAAAATCCTCGATCCGTCCTTCAGATACTGGAGATCTTTGCACTTCCCGACGTTCTTCTCTCCCTCTCTCTTTTGTTCCGTCCATTCGCCCCCTCGCCTGCTCGGGGGTTCTCTTGACTTTCAGCTATGCAGCCGCACTTCACATTTAAATCACAGCGGGAGGTACAATGACTAAAAACTGCCTCTTACAACGGCATGATGATTAAAGGGCCCAGACAAGAGCTGGAAACGTATCTTACAGGTATTCAAAAGAAGGTTTTCACCTTGGTGTAATTGGACCCTACGTGGTGTAAAGATGTAAAGCAGTGTTTTGAGTACGGGCTGTAAATTAACTCCTCCAATGTACCGAGCTCCAAACAGCGAGTGGGGCGTTTTAGTTTGTAATATCTTTCAGTCACTTAGCTTTGGATAAAGGTATTCCATTATGGATAAAGACCTTTCGTCTTTAGACCTTCCATCTTTAGAAACAGTTGATGGAAAAACAGGAAGTTGTGTTTAGGCCTAAGGTTGAACCAATACAAATATTGCATCTGTTATGACACAAAAGCTTATAATCAATGTAAATTATGTTTAGTATAGAATAGTATATAGACTATAAAGTTCACTACCTGTACAGCTATGCTGCTTTAGTTACGTCAGAAGATTTATCCATCGTCACCCGCTTATCCAGAGTGAGGTCGCGGAGGCAGCAGCTCCAGCAGGGGACCCCAAACTTCCGTTTTCCCGAGTCACATTAACAAGCTCTGACAGGGGGATTTAGTCCAACTAAATGCCTTATCTTGTTTCAGATTATGAGGTCCCATAGACTAGGACTTAGAAAGGTCAGGCTGTGTGGCCACTGTTCCACATATACGCATCTACAGTACGGGGAAACTTTTATCAAGCATTTCATTAGTTAGTGATGCCCTGATCTGCTACTTGTCTTTCATCTGTGCTGGTTTAGGCGGCCAAGCCGCGGAATTTGTGTGACAAAATATCAGATCAAAGGGCGGAAAAAGAGGGGGGTTGCTGGCATGTTTACAAGTTGTTCCCCCCCCCTCCAGTACTGTCCGGTCACCCAAGTTACAGAGGGGAAGGGGGCGGTCGAGGGAAGGTCATTAGAGGAAGAACGTCTGCCGTCCAATTAGTGGCTTGGACGCACTCGTCTGAAGTCAAGCATGAAAAGCTTGGCAAGTATTCATAGGCACCTTCGGACTCGACTTGAATTAGTAACTCTGGTATTTACGTACCAGGTTCACTGGCAACTTATTGGATAAATACTTGCATCCACACCCCAGGACTATGTTGTCCATGCATCACATCTTGGTTGATATAAATAAAGAAACATAACACAAAAACACAGATTCTACTCGTCACAAATGTGAAACACAACGACACGCACATGCACGCACGCACAAAAAGGGTGCCACAGTTAAAAGAACATATAGTATAACTGCTTTATAAATCTTTAAACTCCTGTCAAGTCACACCAACCTTTCCAACTGCCTCTCTGAGAAGCAGGAAATATACAAATATAAAAAAAAATGTATATTTATTTACTTATCTCCCTTCTCGCCCCCACACAACGTTGTTGGAATCGGGTATACAGGATTTCAGCACTTCTCGCTTATTTTTATACACTGTCAGAGGAGTTGGGGGTGAAGGGGTGGAGTGAGGCTAACACATAAAGCTAGCTAGCTAGCTAGCTAGCTGCTATATCTAGACATGTTGCCGTATGTTCACACACAAAACCTTGTGTGGAACAGCAATGGTGTTTCAACAAGCATTGTGCTCAGGTTTTGACCAGAGGAGGTCTATTTATGCCATACACAAGAACAGTGCGGCTATATATTACTTTAAAGAGCACGTGTAAAATGTTATTAGCGAGATCACAGTGTTGTTCCCTTGTGCTCTTCATACAAGATTCAAGCGGATTAGATGCAAAGATGCAGCCATCCACTTCCCTTTCCAGAACATCTACTTTAGCTGCAATTTCGGGCCAGTATTAGCAAACCCAATTTAGCCACAAATTGACAATTTGGTCATTTTAGTGGAAGCAACTCACAGCACCCCTCCCTGTCATCCACAGTCTACACTTGTGATCAGTTGTACTTCAAACATCAACAGTGAACTGCTGGGGACAGACATCCAAGGGTCACCTAAATGGAAAAGGGTCCGTTTTATAGTTCTAGTTTGGAACGGGAATCTGAGCTCCGCCATTTCACAAAGAATCCGAACCTTGAAACGTGTTCGCAGTGCAGCCATTTAGCCTTTTAAAGTCACAGACAGGTTTTGGCGGCCTTAAAATACAGCAAAAGCAAAACACAGCATGAATGTACGTTAAACAAGCCCCCACCCCCACCTATGGAAGAGGGTGGGGGAACAGGAGGAGGAAAAAGGAGAGGAGACGCCGATTCTCTGACATGAACCATAAAACAAACCGGGAAATAAAGAACGACTCGACAGAATAAGGGATCTGTCTGCGTTTACTTTGGGTGGCGATGACCTCGCCGGAGCCAAGGACTAGCGGTCCAGCACACCCCCCCCACCCCCTTCTTCACACACACTTACACACACACACACACACCTCCAGAGAAAGATGGATTCTGCTGCCCGGAATGGACCCGGATTATCTCCCCAGCGCAGGAGCTGGAAGAAAAGGAGGCAGGCGAACATTGGCGAGCGGTGAAAAATGAGGTTGCAAGATACTATTTCTCCTTTAATTCGCAAGGGGTGGCCTGGCGCTCCTCGCGATAACGCGCAAGTGATCAACGTCCTTTGAGTTTGGCCGTGACTCAAACACCATCGCCACACACACACACTTCGATTGTGGTACAGGACACATATTTTGCTTCCTCCAACATTTACAGGGCCATGGGTCAGTGAAAAAGGAAACAGAGGTGCGCCAAGATAGAGAGGAACCATCCGGGAGGTGCATTTTCGCACGGCATCAGCGAGCTTAGCTAGCTAGCTAGCTCGCTTCTCTGGAACACAAGACAGACCGAGATTTACGATCACTTGCAGAGGAAAGCGCTCCACCAGCCCCAGGAGGCTGCCGGAAAACTCTGAGCCCCATCCCCCGTTGCGTGAAACGTGGTAGTTTGTCCAAGGACAAAGTTGCTCCCACAAAACCTCCCCCCCCCCCCCCCCCCCCACCTCTGTCCCCCCTCGCGCGCGCCCTCATTATTCAAGCGTCATCACGGCAGAGTGCGTGTGTGTGGTGTTCGTCTGCCGCTCTCGCTCTTGGGCAGCGGTACGAGCGAACGCGCCGAGCACTTAGTCAGCAGTCTTGGCGTCTAAGTAAATGGGGCAAATAAATGGGCCCCCTTTAAAAATGAATAAGATTCGCTTCATTTGCGCATAGTAAACTTCAAGTTTGTTCTTTGTTTCTTTAACTCCTTTATGTTCAGCTAAAATGTCACATATATTACTGTAATACCACACAACTATCCACAGGCCACACTGAATAGGTAGGGCATTTTATTTCCGTGAAGAGACTTAACTGTCTGGTATATTTTTTTGTTTTTATTTTTTTTAGCTTTAGCTCTTTTTAGCTAGTTGGTAGAGTTTGATGTACAATACATTATATAATACATACTGCATGTAGTGTCAATAATAATAATTTACAGCATGATTACATTTCATACATTCCATTTAGTGTATATGTGCCTTATTTAGACACAATAATCAACAACTTTAGAACGTAACTGCACTGTTATTAAATATTAACTTGTCTCTCTCTTAAACTAGATAGTGTTTGAAAGCAGTATAAAACACGCTGATTAGTCAGATTAGATAAATCAGATTCAAATAAAGCATTTGATGGATCAACCGGTTTTAGTCTTATGATGTTTGTACTGGCTTCTTTTCACATTAAGCAGAAATTGCTCGACATTTCCATCTGAAAGGAACTGTAGGATTGTGTTCTGAGGAACGATGGGAATGTGAACCAAAGGATCTCATCAGAGCTTAAATTAACCAAAATAAAAAGATAATTATATTACTTTAGTGATTTAATGTTCTCAGATCTGTTGTACAAATGAAAAAATAAAAACAACACAAAAATTGTGCTTCAGGTTCCCCCTAGATTTATATAATAAGTATGTATTTATTCTACTGACTTTGTTTATATCTCATGTTTAATGGACATCATGCCTGATGTTAAGATACGTTTGTTACAGTAGGTGAGATGAGGGGGGATGGGTGGGGGGTGTGATTGGTCAGAAAGTTCCAGAAGCGACCGGTTTAGCAGCGCTAACATCAAACGGATGGAAGGCAAAACAATTAACAGAGGAAAATGCAGGGACCTTATCTGAATCCTCCATCTCGCAGGTGATACAAGTTGTAATGGAAGTCCACATTTCTGTCCAACACTCCCGAGAGCTCGCTGCCTGGTCAGGTTTATCTCACTTTGGTCAGGGCCAAATGTGAGTGATTGCTGTCTGGGCTATTTCAGGCGACCGGTAGGTTGACAACAGAGACTTTTTTTTTTTTAAAGAACCTAAACCTCCCATTTCTATCCTCCGTATAACGGGACCCCGTCCCTCCCCATCCCTCCACCCACACACACCCATGTCACAACCAATGAAACCTGTGGTCTTTCAAACTCCACGGTCTGTGATTAGATCTACCACCTCAGAAATGCCACCCATTTCCGCTCAATATGGGCTGTTAATTACATTCTGCTAATTTATTCGTCTCAAAATGATAACTGTTCACCTTGACATAATTAAAGTATGCGTGATCCATTACTGTGCACTGATCTAATTGCCATTCACCAAGAGATGACTAAAAAAAAAAAATTTTTATTTGAGAAGTACGAAACAAAGACAAAATAGTTCAAACAATTCAACCCAGACGACCTACAGTCATTTACACGAGACCTCCAAAAAGACCAAATAATTTCTATTGCTCTTTTACTTTTTCCAACTCCAAAGTGGATAAAATGCAAATGATTGCTGAACAGCAGCTGAAAGATTTGATACATTATATAAAAGTTACCCCTATGGTATTTATAAAACATGTTTTTTTATATATATGATTTGTATTCATGACTCAGCACCGGAGGTTCCAACTTGGTTAAAATATAGATTTTTTGATTTGTTCGTTTTCTGTAGCCTACATTATTTCTAAAGTAAACAGCCTTTAAAGGTGCAGTCGGGGATTTCCGAGAAAGACAACACCACCTCAGGCACATGCATGCAATTTAACGTGGAATGGCATTCAGCAAGACACCTGGAAATATGCGTAAATAAATACATACATGTGTCTGCATGAACTCTGTGTTGTTTTTTGGTAGGTAAATTGGCTCAAGAATAAACGGCTAGAAAGAAAGAAACCATATTATTTATAAAACCTTTGTTTTACCATATACGTTGATAACTTCCCCTTTTGAAGTCAACTAGGAAATACATTCATTTGAGCTACTGTATTCATAATGTTGTATAGAGCAATGTAACATTGGGATATGTTTATTCTGTATCGGACATGGAAACACCCTAGTCTTCAGAATTAAATCTCACAGGCCTCATTTTACCTTAAAAGATATAAAATATCACCTTCTGTGAAACACTATCTGGGGAAAATAATACTGTGACATTTAAACTATTGATATTTACCCATGAAAGCATTCACCATGATGTGATTTCTTTGTGGATATGCGCAGGTGAATTTCATGTGATTGCGTGGTAACAGATTTCCCCTTCATCTCTTGAATTAGGGTGGATCTGCTATGGTATTGCGTCCCAAAGACGAGCCTTAGCCCATAACGTTCTGTGACATTTTGGTGCTCATGTTTGTTTTGCTCTCTTTACCTTCTGTTTGAAGGTCACTCCCGAATAACTTTTAAAAGCATACAAATCACTGTGTCCACATTGCCTGCATGTTTACTCAACACGGCAGCTCAGACGGCGCATACAAACTGGTACAACTCCAGTGCTAGATAACAGAGTTTAGCAGTTAGAAACACCATGCTGGCAATGAAAGACGGAAGGTAAAAAAGGTACAAACTGCAAACACGCTTCCGTTTAGCCTTTTTGTCTCAGTACCGGTATGCCTCATCTTTGTGAAAGGTACAGTAGAGTCATTCTGGAGAAAGCTGGTTGATATTTAAACTTGATCAAAACAAACTCAAACAGCTCATGGGTGTTCTTCTCATAAGCTCTTGCATGGCCGATGCTAGGACATTGTTAAATGGTGTGGCCTGCACCACTTTGTATGCGTTTCCATTTATATAGCCTGGGCTGTGTAACTCCCAATTATTTGTTCAGAACGCACACTGCGGACAGCTAACGTACAGCTAACGGAAGCTAACGGAAGCTAACGGACAGCGAGGAGATATTCTCTGAAAAGTGTATTCAGCATACAATCACGTACAGTGCTATACCTTTAAATCTCCTGTGATGGACCAGCCAGTATATTACATCAGTGCTGCTTATATCTCCTTTGATGGACCAACCACTACAGTTTGAAGCTAAACTTCCTGTGTTCCTTCTGGGACTTTCAGGCGTAGACACCAGATTATTAAAGATGGAAGTGGAAAGGGGTAGGCTTTGATAAATGACTGACTGGATTTTTTTTCTATGATTAAAGTAATTAAAGATGAGCTAGAGATCACATTTTCACCTTAGAAATGTCTTTACTCGCGGGCAGGAAACTATGCTATAGGACAAGTTTAATCCACATCTACGACAGAAGTAATTTATATTACTTTTTAGTGTGGTGAGTGGGTGAGATTTTACCACCCACCCATCTCTCTTCTAACAACTAAACGATTCGTTCAAAATGTCAGCACCATTTTAGACATCGCACGGGTCTAACTTATGAATCATGCTAGAAACGGATCGCGCGTCATCATTCTTTTTATAAATATATGTATTTTTAACTGAATCCGATACACGGGGCCAGCGACAGGCCACCATCCGTCCCTCTCAGGTAATCCATGTCAGACACACTCAAACGGCAGTTTGATCCTGGGTTCCCTGCGCGAAGCCTTTTTCCTCCCACATGCCACGAGATCCCATGATGCCATCGTGACTCAGTGCCAATAAAAGCCTTCCTGCCAACCGACATCTCGCAAAAAGGTCAGCGAGAGTCCCAGCCACTATTGAATTACCGGCATGGGCCTGATATGAGAGCTACAGATAATCCAATAGTATGTTTTGCAGAAAAGTATTTGTTAATTTATATTTCTTAATCAACTGAGATGCACTGTACTGTATGAGACAAGAGTTTCTACTGAAAACCGGGGGCCGTAAGGTTTTGCAGAATATAACCAAGCACTACCAGCAAACTGTAGGGACAGTACGCATACACACACATGACCCTGGCCATGCATGGTCAGACCTAAACTTATGGATGTTGCTGTTTCGCTGTTTGGATATATTTAAGCAATATCACACGAGAGGGAGTGTGTTGGACTATATATCAGAAAGGCTGTGATTTGTTGTTGCTTATATTACAGTGAACAATATATGCACTGTTTGGATACATTGTTCAATGCATCCAAACAGTGCTTATTTGGCAGGATTCCTCTGTCTTGTTCCAGCATCTGATTGGCCGAGCCCCTGTACCCTCCCCCCAAGGGTCACAAACCTGGACCTGATTAAACTCTTCTAGTCCCACAGAGCCAGCCTTTACTTACGTACAGTCTGGGACACAGCGCTGGCCAACTGCGTCAAGAACCGCCTACTTGACAGGAGATGTATTTTGATGGACATGCACGACGACCAACACTAACTCAGAAAGTCAACAAACAAATCAAACTACCAACAAAGTCAGACATTTAACTAATGCAGAGGGATTTGTTGATAAACTTACCAACATGACTCAGACTGTTGCCAGGTGTGGTATATCTGTTATAAGTAGGCTACGTTTACTGCTGAATGTAACGGAAAGTTGCAAATAAAGCACTCCATTAGCGTTGCACTGGAATTCTGGATGCAGACTTGTGAGTGACAATGCCAATAGCAGATGAATATCGACTTCCTCACTTCTGGAAAGTTGGTCTCTATATTACAGAGCTTACAGGGTCTATGCATCAGACGTTCAGCACAGAGTTGCTTATGTGACGTAGCGCTAATGAACGGAAGAGGCTGAGACTACTAGGCACATACAAGCTCCTCCAACCAAAACAACCTGCACGCAGTTGACGCCGAGCCCTTTCTCGACGTCAAGAGACCTCATCATTGTTTCATATTACCTTCCACATCCATCCTTAGCGCGCAATATGCCTCCGCCACACTGTACGACGTGTATTTGAATATTTCATCCAAGACAGATGGAATCCTAATCTTAGCTCCAAGCTGTGGCTTTTTGTCACCAATCCATTTTCCAATCATCAAGTCCCCATCAACTCCTCCAACACCCCCAACCCCACCCCCCCCCTACCCTCCCTCCCCTCCCCCCGAGCTGGCCACTTGTCATACGGTCGCTCTGGCTTTGCCACCCATCTCTCACTCACACATTTGGTGTTTTTTTTTTTTTTTGCCCTCATTTCTTCTCCTGGTGACACATTCTTCTGCCAGGGAGCGTCTGTTTCTGGCTGAGACGTTTGAATATTTAATTTTCACTGTAACAGATTATGTTGATATTCATGATTCTGAAATCATTTAATACCTGAACATTAAATTAACATGGGTGGGGGGCGGGGTTGCCTGTCAAACTTCAGTTGTGAAGTTACCACACTTTATTAATTATAAACATAAACTGGACACTAATATATGAAATAAGATTTGCTCAGCAGCCAGAGCTCCGTAATTGATGTCAATACTTACATTTTAATGTATTTATGTATTATAATGGTTTATTAATGCATTGTATGGGAAGAGTAGTCCCTACAAATACAGTAACAAACCAACACTATACAAATAGGCTACAGACAGCTTGTGATCAGCTGTTATACAAGGCAAATGTGATACATTGACACTGATAATAAATCAATAGTGTAAGCATAAAGAGCAATTGCTGCAGTTCGTAAGGACAGTCAAGTTAAAAACATGAACAAGTTGTTTACAGTATAAATGTGAAAATAAAAGATAAAGCATTGGAAAGAGGTAGTATAATGGCTCAGAAAAATGAAAGGGAAGGATTATTCCAGTCAAATAGAGCTTTGTATTGGAATGAGTTGCATTTGACTTCTTTGAAAATTCTTGTTGAAAGACATGATACTAGACAATATTATTTAGACACCTAAGAGCAAATTCTAAGCCATTAGCTTTGTACCGCAATGTTTATGATAACGTTAATAGATTAAAGTAGCATTACTTTCTATTTACTCATGTTTTTCCAACTAATTTAAATATTTTCTTTAAACAGAAAAACCTTTGTTTATCCGTGCTATATTAGTGTGTTACTCATGCATATTTTAGTAGTATGTTTTGCTAATATAAGGGTTGTTTGACAGGTATGTCAGTAGATTATTACACCAAAATAAAAAGCGCTACATTTGTCAGAGGGCATAAACTACATTTGCAAAACTTTCTCAACGCTTTCACATCGACTCACCCGTGATAGGTAAGGTTTTGTTTACGTAGCTCTCTAGTGGTTCACCTACCTGATCATTGACTTTGCTTGCAACAATTAATTATCAGCACTACATTTAGGGAAAAGGATTGTTGTCTGAACAATTCCAGATTTCATTTGCTAATTGAACAACACGGCAGTTTGTTAATGGCATGGGCACTTATGAATAGAAAAGTGTTACTTCCACAAAATATGAAGTTACATGTTTGGACATAAATATTCAGTGACTAATCAAAAACTACTTTAGAACATACCATTTTGTATATAGTGTGGGTATTTAGTAGTGTGTATATCCATGCATATGAGTGTGTTGTATACATACTGTATGTGTGTGTAGGCACACTTGTGTGTGTGTGTGTGTGTGTGTGCATCACACTGGTTGTCTGATACTGTTAATTTCTGCCTTCCTGCTGTTTTTAAAAGTGGTGACTGCCCCCCCCATCCCTCACACAACTGTCACTCCACACATTATTTATTATATTAAATGAGAGAAAAGTGTTTCTTGTCAACATTAATGACTCCACAGCAGAAAGAGAGAGAGAGAGAGAGAGAGACTTAAATAACTAATTAAGGCTTCTGACTCACCTCGGATGTACTGAGAACCCCCTTCCCCCTTCCCCCAAACACGCACACACACACACTTCTGCTCCTGCTTAATTACAGCGGACTTTTGAGAATGTTCTTTCTTCACATTGCAGCCAAACAGCTTGCTAGCAAGTGGTGGCTAGAGGTGTTGGGATTTAGCAAACTGCAGTCCAGACCTTTTGTTACGTTAACGGAACTTTCTTATTTTTCTTTCCCAGTAATTATTGAAGTTTGGATTCTAGGGCAGATGTGGCAGGTAGGCTGTGCACCTGCAGCTGAAATATAATTGGGGAAGGCTGGAAAGAGCACATTGTATGTCTGCATTGAGACCAGCTGTAAGAAAAACTCTTCCTGTCAAATTTGCACTTCTCTACAACTCCACCCCTCCTTTCTGTATTTTAAGAAATGCTAATGCCACCTAGCTAATGCAAGTCAGCGTTGCCGTGGTTAAAGCGATACTTCTCGACTGCATTAAAGCCCCCAAAGCCAAGGAGCCACTCAGGGCCACTCATTACAGAAAAGGTGAGGATATGGATATGTCCCCACCAGTTTAGCCACAGCAGGTCCAGACCATTCCTCCTTTTAAGGTACAGTAGTATTCTTGAGGTAGCTTGTTGATATTTGAACGTAATCAAAACATAACACCTCTCATTTTTAGTATGTAGGGTATTGCATCGCGATACGCATCATATCACAGCACAATTGTATCATGACCCATCTATCGTGAGGTCTTTGGCAATACCGGTACCAAGCCCTATGTAAACATGCATTTTTTACTACATTTTAGAAAGTGGTTAGTTTCTGTTCTCAAAACAGTTAAAAGCAGGTTTAAGTCTTTAAGAATTTGACAAAAAGTGTATTAGAGTACAATTAGCTTTGCAATAGCTGATCCGGTCCGGCTCTCACTGCACACATTTTGTAATATCCTCACTTTTGTCTAACCTTCAGATTAAGTAAGCAACTGAATCTAGATGAGTGAGTACCGTACCACGGTAGGCAGCTGGTTTGTCCACAGCATGTGACACTGATAGAGTCAAAACAGAGCCGTCTGAACCGAACGATTGTGGGCAACACACACATTACGGGGGGGGGGGAGCACCGCTGCTGTTATAAGGGCATTACAAAGGTGTGTGTAAGGAATGAATGTGTGCAAACAGTACATCTCCGGGGCCATCCCACACGCGTGGGATTATATTGAATGGCAGCGCGGGGTCTCGGATGACGGATGTCCTCTTCCACCAAAGCAGACGCAGATAGAAGCATTGGCTAAGCAAATGTATTTCACTTCACTTTAATTCCGCAAAACCTCTCTCTCTCTCTCTCTCTCTCCCCCACGCCCACCCCCCCAACACTCCCCCTCTAGATCAGATCACTTGATTTGCCAGGGTGACACTTTCTAAAAGGCAGGCTTTTAAGACATTAATCTGGACGTTAAAAAAACACTATTGCCAACACGCCGGTAGACTTGGAGAAAGCGATGCTGGCTATTGAGACTGTGGTAAATTGCCAATTAGAGTGACTCATTGTACTGTGAGGCCTATATACATTTAAGTGGACCGTCCTCTGTTGTAAGCCTCGCTGTCAGTCAAACAGCACCTGGAGCGATTTTGTATTTCATTAAGTCATAATTAATGAAGCTAGGTATTAGTCCTTCCCATGGGGACAAAGAGACCGTGGCTTTTTCTATTCTGAACTGGGTTTCTCATTATGAAATCATATTTCCAAAAGGAATAGCTAGCTAGAGCTCTGAGAAATGGCAGGCGCTAATTCTGTGTCCCTGTCACTTCTGATAGAGTGAGGTTCCAACTGAACAAGTGTGATATGGGAGTGTGTGCGTGTGCACACAGTCGTGAATATATAGTTATTTCCGTGTGTTTTTTGCCGGGGGTTGTATTGTATTTTAAGTGTGCGTGTTTGTTGAACAAAGGCACTGACGATGAAATATACTGACTCTCTGGTTTAAATTCACACCTTCAAATCAGTGACGGCTCCTGCTCCAAAAATTTGGGACCCATTCAATAGCCTAGGTAAATTAAAGGTATCTAAATCATTCTAGAGAAAGCTCGTCGATCAAAACAAAATAAC
>JAODUK010012443.1:18124-28677 GCA_027564635.1 Typhlichthys eigenmanni | reverse complement strand
ATAATATAACGTACATGTTAATTAAAATGCTAGACAGGTAAATTTGCGATTAGATTTAAATCCACTCCAGACCTTTTAGGAGGATAGGGCCTACATGAACTTCAGTGTGACACAGAATATAACTGTTAATGATATAGGCGTGGTGAATAACGATTCATCCAAGTCTAGCAACAATGACGATGAGTGTTTTACAAGACAAATACAACGTGTCTATGTAACCCATGTGTTCTTCTGTCTCGCAGCGAGCTGAGGCAACGCTACAAGATCACGGCCGTGCCCAAGCTGGTGATAGTGAAGGAGAATGGAGACGTGATCACAGACAAGGGCCGGAAACAAATCCGAGATAAGGGCCTGGCCTGCTTCACAACGTGGCTGGACGCTGCAGAGGTCTTCCAGAACTTTTATGGCTAGTACTGTCTGTATAATGTGGCCTAGTGGTCAAAAAAGATCCTCTAGTCCTCTAAACGGACTTTGTTTAGACGAAAAATATCTGTTAATTGGAAAAACGTGGCTCCATGATCACATAGCGCATTGCAAAGCATTGAATGCACTTTACTTTTATAGAACTTCAATGTCTAAGGAAACACACAGGAGGCACCAACACCTAATTTGTAGCTGCCTTTGCAACTAACGTAAACTAAAATAAATTCACTATACAGATTTAAGTTTGTAGTGAATTGGACATTGGCTTTTTAAATGGTTTTATAAATACACCATAGGTGCTCCTTATTGTGATAGGTCTATGCAGGTTTGAATAACATGAACAAAAAAACATTAAATGCTAATGTAGGAAATCTGATATTGAACTTGCATCAGTCGCTATTATTTAAAATGTGCTTTAAATTACTATTATTTATTTTATTGATGCAATATTTAGGCTTTTTGCCTATAGGAGTAGACATATAGCCTAATACTCTACAAAACATTCTGATATGCACAGTATATAAGATGTGAGATATATTATTATTTTTATATGTTCTTTTTTACATGTGATTAAATTGTACGTTATCATCTGTGTATTAATATAAATATGACATGACCTGGTGTGCTTGTTTGCAATACAATGATATTGTGTTGTTAAGGTGTCAATTGGTCTCTATATCCTGTGTGCAGTCTCTGTACAACCAAATTAATTCCCCTCTGTCTCATTAGAGGTATATGGCCCACAGGACAATGTTTCCAACCATCGAGCACATTCAGTTGGTTTGCATTTGTGTCCCTCTGCAATGTGTGCAGGGTCATAAACACACTGGAAACCAGTTGTAGACATTTTATTTCAACAATATGGTCGGGTTCCTGGCTCTCCTGGGGCCTCGTATCAATCTTGTGTACGCACGAAAAGGTTTGTTGGTACGATGGTTTTCACTAAAGTATGATGTATCTAAATGAATATGAAGCGAGAATGTGCGGAGCACACCGCAAAGTCAAGTCTGGCTTTGTAACATGTCGATTTCAACACGAAAAGTACCATATACCTCACTAAATATGTGTCCCCTGCAGTTACTATAAGGCAACATGGCGTTGTCAATGAAAAAAACATCAGATGACCACAACATAAGTTAGACCATCATGTAGCATAATGAGGATTTATTAATGTTTAACATCAGAAAGGCCAAATGTTAAATGCTATCAAATGTATATTTATGTACATAATGTCTGTGTCAAATGAATTAAACATCAACTTCAATCAAAGGTGAGTGACAGATTCGTCCCCAGCTAGACGCGAACCCAGCTCCCGCGGATTACAAAACGTTGGTTTTAGCAAGGAGCCCAAGAGACATCTATAAATCACTAAAGGGCTTGTTTTTTGAGATGTCAACGAGTGAGATTTAAGAGTAGGATACTGCACCCTCTCTATATCGCCATTGTGCGCACCCCACAGATTAAATACAATATTTTACTCACTGTGCAAGAAGATCGCCATGCGCTGCAATTACGCACGGATCCATGCACCGGCAAATACTTTTTAACCAGTTCCAATTAATCACTTATGCTAAATATCCAATATCATTCTGTTATATCCTTCTAACTCTTTAATAGTATTGACAAAGTATTTATATGATTACAGCCATCATTTCTTCCTGTGAGCTAGCTGCCACACTTTCAACTATTATCTTTATCGACTTTGATATCCGACTATTTCTTTATGCATTGACTGCTAGTTTATTGCTGATACCGGAGGACAAACTTCTAAATATAAAATGTATCATTGCCGAAATGCTCCTTCTCTGGACATGTTTAAAAATCTACTAAAAACTCACAATTACCAAGGCATTAAACATAGAATTACATTTTTTGTTCTGTTTGTTGTGGCTCTGTAGTTTTGTGGAAAGCGTCCTTGAGTCCCGTGAAAGGCGCTATAAAAATATAAGTTGTTCTTGTTATTATGAATGCTGTCTTTTTTTTTTTTGGGTACATTCTCTTTCAACTACTCCGTTTGATATCTGGCCCCCTTTCCTGCCAGGGAATTGTATTTACAATTATTGACCACATGGGGTCACTATATCAATAAGATTCAGACATGACGGACTCCTTTTGTTTGCTGTGCAGGTGGTAGGATATACTTTACTATTCAAACATTTTTATCTCGCTTTGATGATGAAATCGTGACACAACTCTTGGCAATGAAATATATATAGCATGTGCTTTATGGTTTAAATAACATCAACACTATCATTTTAAAGTTATAGGCAAGAAGTTCGTCTTGATTATCACTAATTAACCTATCAGGTCTTGTTCCTTCCGACGTGTTACATAATGCAAATAAGCCAGGGAACAATTCAGAATATGTTAGCTAATAGGATTTAGCAACCAATTTAATAAGATGTTGTGTCGTCCGTGCGTGTCTTGCTTTAATTTAAAACACAAATTCGTCATCTTGTCTCACAATCCACCACATAACCGATCAGCTCAACAGAAGAAATACAAAAAAAAAATGTCTTCTTAGTGGTTACTTGTTGCTGGTATTAGAATGAAAGGCAGTAGTGTTTAAAGTGCGAAGGGCGACCAGCCTGATTCAGGTAACAACGCCGTCTTTATGTGGTAGCGGAGAGGGGGCGGGGCTAGCTACGCGGATGGGTGGATCTGCGCGGGTACATACCGCACACACGCTCCTATTCAACGCAAGTTGAGGGTTGTGTGTGGACCGCTCCATAAGACCAAACGCAACTCCCCTACAATTAGCGACCGATGATACTCAGAGGTAAGTTATATTAGAAAGGCAATGATTTCAACACAGGCTTTATATATCTTCCTTACTTGTAACAGGGTATCACAGGGCTTCTGAACAAACGCTGACGGATAGGCTATAGCCTAACTATACTACAGTATATCAGCTGATTGATTGTCATATATCGCGCACCTTCACGTTTAGATGAAGTTAGCCTATTGTTATAGAAAACGAACCTTCAATTTGTTATCATGTTCACCAGAGAGGTGGGAGAGAAATGTGAGCCTTTAAAAATGTAAATCTACAATATGCATAATAATAACAATACATTTTATTTAAAAGAGCTACCTTCATTGCCATTTAACCTGCAATCTCAGTGGATGATGGTGATATGTAATACCCAACTGTAAGATACATTGACTCCAGGAAAGCATACTTACACACACACACACACACACACGCACACACGCACGCACACACACACGCACACACACACGCACACACACAGTTCTGTAATTTGACTGAGCTGAAGGTTTATTATCAGGGAAAGTTTTTAATCCTACTTGGCGGCATAATTAAGCAACACCAACCGCACTGAAATACTGTGGCTGCAGGGCTACACACCTCTATAGCTAATATGGTGGTTTGACATGTTTGACAAGGAGTGTATTACTGGCTTAATGTTGTAGGACAACACAGCCTTTACAGCATTTCCCCCTACTGTAAGCAGTAGCCTAAATGTCATCAAGAGAACACCTTGTGTTAGTGTATGTGTTTTATTTTGAATATACAGTTTTTGCTTTAATGTGCACTCAGTTCACCAAACATAATCAGCCTCTCTGTTCTCACTCTCCATTTGCGTGCATGTGTGTGTGAGTGAAAGTAGACTGCGTTAGGATTTGTGTGTCAATTTGTGTGTGTGTGTGTGCCGCAGTGCCACACACGTCATTGTTAGCTCGCGCAGAACCCGCACTCTCTCATGTTACGCGTCTCAGATGGCAGAAGTCCTCCCAACGACGTCTAGTGACATTTTAACAGAGGTGATGTAACATCCTATTGGCCCTTAGATGCAGAAATCTATTAGATCTATTAGCAAGAGGCACATAGCTGTATCTGTTTCCAGCTTTGAAACAGTCCTCCATATTACAGTAATTAACAGGGCTTCTGTATTGTTGTATTGTTCATCACTAAGTCTTGCTAAAAGTTTGCCATAGGTTACCTCTGCACTAAACAAGCCCACAGCCCCATCCCCAACCCATGTTTGACCCTATATGCAACAATAAATCCTATGCTCTTTGGTTTGTATATCAGAAGGTACAGTTTGTAAGGGTTGAATCCACAATATTTTGCCCATAAAAATATATTACAATTATCAAATGCTGCAGCCGCCTGTTTTATCCTATAATTTTGACCTGTCATTGCATTGTTCGGTTATGATGTGTGTGGTACAATAACAAAAGTGGGAGCTGGCAAGGGGTTGACGTCGTGCTCCGGGATGTTTAGGTGGGCAGAATCAGGGATCAAACCCAGGACCATTACAAATTGTTCTGCGAATTAGCACAATGTAGGCTGACTTTTTAAATGTAACTTGTTCAGAAACGGTCAATGTTGTAACAGGCCACTGGAGAAATGCTGAATGGTGAAGTTTGCATTTGAATCGGGATCTGTGGAAGATCTGCCATTTCTTTAGTAGTTAAGAAGAGAGAGAAAAGAATGGAGACAGACAGCAGGTGGAAATGATCGTGGCCTCATGCTAAATTTGTACGTTAGCATAGCAAACCCCATACCATAAAAATAAGAATTGGATTGAAAGGTGTGAGTGAGTGAATGAAACAGACAGACAGAGAGAGAGACAGAGAGAGAGAGAGAGAGAGAGAGAGAGAGAGAGAGTTAGAGATGTGGAGGATGTGAGAATGGCTTGCCTGTGCTGAAAGAGTGTTCAGGGGCCTTCCAGATGGTGAATCATACGGAAGGTTCCGGGGTCTGTTGGAGGAAACTAATGAATGGGAGCGAGAATCACCTGAGGGCAGGAGTGCACATCAAAGAACCCTTTCTCCTTCATCATTTACCTCCCTCTCTCCCATTTTCCGTTTATTTGTCGATATCTACCCTTGGCTATGTATGCTAAATGTGTGGAGCCACAGTCATCCACATGCTTTATGTTGTTGTTATTATTATTATTATTAATAATAATAATATGATTAGCTCCTCTCCTCCTCTCTCCCCATCTCTCCTCCTCCCCTCCCCTCCCCTCCCCTCTCATGTTTCAGTCCACTAGTAAAGTTTCTCCGTGACCTCGCCCTGCTGGGTGCATCATGTTTACAGCGATGTAGCCCGAGGGCTGCTTCAGACAGATGTGTCTGACGAGAAACCCTGACATTTCTGCAGAATAGCATGCTCACATGCACACCAACCGCTCTCTCTCTCTCTCTCTCTCTCTCTCTCTCTCTCTCTCTCTCTCTCTCTCTCTCTCTCTCTCTCTCTCTATCTCTATCTCTCTCTCTCTCTCTCTCTCTCTCTCTCTCTCTCTCTCTCTCTCTCTCTCTCTCTCTCTCTCTCTCTCTATCTCTTTCACACACACACACACACACACACACACGTCTGCGTAGGTTTTTGTAGGTGAACGTTTCATAACTATGAGATTAGAGAGGCATTATTTGGCCTTGGGAGGATTTTTCTGCTTTATGCTTCACATTATTTGCACCCCTGCCCCATCCACCCATCCACCCACCCAGCGTTCAACGAAACACAAGTGTAGTTTATGTAAGGCAAGTGTCTCTACTTACTGTAATCTAGCATTTTCCTGCGTGATTACATTGCATGCTCATTTTGTCTGAGAAAATTGTATTTGCTGCATTACAGATACAGAGGGTGAGGAGAATTAGACCCTGGGTAGACCATCACATGCCCAGATGACAGCCATTAGCCAGATTGACTGGAATATTTGAACTCCTACGACAGGGACATGTAGACGAGAAGGACGAATGCTATCACAGATGTCCCTCGCGCTATGAAGCCTGCATCCTACAAGTGTTGTAGAAAGATAGCACGCGCACGCACACGCGCACACACACCAACATCAGTGTGCGATATCTGCTGTAGCAGTGAGACTTCTCTACCAGCACTTGGACAAAGGATGTATTGTAAGTTGTGTTCACGGCAGTTAAAAATCTTCCGTCACTGTAATATAGTATCATGCGCTAATGCCTATCTAACACGCTTAGAGCTCATCCATAATGATCTCTCGTGCTGTATACTGTATCTATTTTGTTTTCCCTACACTAAACCACAACTTGAGCAACATCTGACTTATAGCAAAAGCCATCGTTCCAAATCTGTGGAACACTCAAACAGACAGTTTAACAGTTTAACAGTTGCAAAGTAAATGAGAAGCGAACTGTATATTCATTAACCCTGCAAACATTTTGTTCTTCCCAAAAATGCCCAACTGGCGAAAATTAGGTAAGAATCCAATTCAGTAAAACCTTTAAACCTTTAATCCTCTTTTTTCCATTGCACCCGTTACTTAATCCTCACACATTTCAAGATAGTATCGTTAATAACTTTTTTTGTTGTGCATATTATTAAAATGCACAAACACGCGCACACACACACACACACACACACACACACACGCACACACACACACACACACACACACCTGGCACCAGATTCAGTCGGTATCATTAATTCCTTTTTCCATTACTTATTATTTAGTCACTGGAGGAAATGAATACTCATAAAATTACAAGCATTTGCTGACATGAATGTAGACACACGCATACACACACACACACACGCACACACACATGCACACATGTTGCCCTGTGGGCAGGAAGTCGGATAGCAAGGAAGTGATTTCTGTCTGTAAAGAAGATGCCTGTATAATCACCAGGGATCACGTCACTGCCTATATTATCATATTCCACTATTATTCAGAATATGGCACTATTCCAAACTTGATGCAGGTGGTGATGTTGTAAATGACTGTAAACAAGGTTGTGTTCTGATTAAACATGGGTTATGTTGATAATGTGAGGGAGACACAGATAACTGGAATATATTGGGATACAAGAGAGTACCCCCTTCTCTTCTCGCTTAAGAATAATAACTACTGTATCTTAGTTTCTCTGCTCTGTGTCTCTTTTAAATCTTTCCTTTACTTTCTCTCTGTGAAAATTTGATTTATTTTTCTTCCTTTCCTCTGTGTTTCCACAACAGCTAATGAAATGTGTCATGGGCGGTTGGGAGGCACATTTGTCAGTTCTGTCATTTCTGCAGTCAGAAGGAAACATTCTCTGTCCTGTGCTTCTCTGTTGTTAAACACACGTCGCGCTGTTTGCGTCGCTCTCACTGTGTGGATTCCTCCTGCTGTCCTGTCTGAGGTGAGGTGGACCTTGTGACAGAGTAGCGTTTTATGGAGAAACAATACAGTTGACTCTAGAAAGCCACAATTTGAAGGAAGGAAACCAAGAGAAAGACTGATGCCTTCATTACATTTTATGGTGCTATCATTGCGGTTATGTTTTAAAGATTTTGTGTCTTTCAGAAGATACTTTCACTTCCACAGTTGAAATGTGTCAGTGTTTATAGCCGATACACGATGTGCAGTAGTGTTAGTGAGTTGGTAGTGTTTCTAGATGAGTACTGCCAAGAAAACAACATCTACGCTAACTTCATTTCCTGTTGCAAAAGCAATGGCAGTCACTGGATGTGAAGGATAATTGCTGTGGTCTGCTGACGGTTTTCCTGTGTTCAAATAGTTCTATGAAGATAGTGTTGGCATGGTACCTTCAGCTTTAAAGAGACATGTAAATATTATTTATTTCGTACATTCCTTGAATTGTGTAAAATTACCAGGAATTTGCATGCCCCATTCCCAAGTACTGAGTGGATTGCATTCCTCACTATTCAAGAGCTCTCTAGGCCTATATACTGTACTATACTGTACTATACTGTATACATTATATACAGAATGAATTCAGTACATCTACATAAGCAGCGAGACATATGGGCTTCTGGGGGCACAATCCAGGATTGGACCTTAAGTTAATTAAAAGTTTAACCTAATGAATCAGTGGTACAATAATGCACCAACAGATTGGTATTTTAAATGAATGTGTAATTATAATGCCAAAGACAGCTCTCTGTATGGACATTGCACTACCCATAGGGTCATGGTGGTTTGTTTGCATTGCTGTATGGCAGCCATGCCTATCCCCCTGAGAGGTCAGATAGCCAAGGAGTGAATCAACTCATTCATAGCCAGTACGAGTCAGTGGTTTGACTCTTATTCTCACTTTATAAATCATCTACCAGCCTCCTCCTGCATATATCAGCCTCTGATGACTCTACAACCGGAATCGATTTCTTTTCTCTTCAATAAAACTCTTGAAAGCATAATATATGCTGTGTATACAAGTGCACTGTCTGGATCTGACCAGATCTGACATTCTTTGGCATTTGTGGTTATGCTAATTTGTTGCAGGAAGCCACGGGAATCCTCTGGGACTAGCGATAACGTATAATGATCTTAGCGAAGCTTTCTATTCTCTCCAGCCTGAGAGCATATATAAATTAATATAAATTACAACAAATGGAGACATAAATGAGAACAAATGATGAACGAATGGCTGTGTTTGAAGTGTCAGATCTTTTAGATTTGTTGTTTGGAAAGCCAACATAATGTTATCATATGCATAATACAGTGCAATACAATATAAATAAATTAAGTAAATAGTGTAATCTGACAGGGTCTAATTCTAGATTGGGCGTCTGCAGACATCCGGGAGGAGAGACACGCCGTTTGCCCCTTAGCTATAGCCGTCACGTAGAGAACAGTCAAGTATTCACCATCTCCTCATACTGATACCTCCTGCACCCAGGCCCGTCAAAGAGCTGTCTGTGTGGGACGCCTATACGGGATCTGTGCATGCACACACACACACACACACACACACACAAAGAGTACTTATATTTAAAAACCATATACTAGCACTGGCAGACATACCGCATACAGGACTCATATTTTAATCCCTGAAGGCCTATTTCTAATGTAACATTTTGACACTGAAAGTGAGGTTTTATGGCTTATCCTTTGTTTTCATGTACACACACGCACGCACGCACGCACGCACGCACGCACACGTCACACACACAAGCACACCTTACACCCTTGCCCCCTTGCGTTCCCACACAACATTGTATTTATTGAGAAAGAGTGTTGTGGAAGTGGAAGTTACAGTTAAAAAGACCATTATAATCCATCCTGCTCCAAGATGTTCTGTAATGTTTTGACATGTTTGAAATTACACAAATACCTAAGTGATAGAGGTCAAGCCATTAAAAAATGTTTAACCACTTTGCCCCAAAACAACCAACTCCAGATACAAAACATAAAACGGTAAACCCACTTAAACCCAGGCTGTTCGATGTTCAAAACATAGGATTGTACTATCATACTGTATCTTTAAAGAAACTGTGCACTTTCAGGATCATTGGTTCAAATTACAACGTTATTGTGATAAATATTACATCCATAGATTGAAGTTGGTTCATATTCCACTGCAATTGGTGTCAATTGACCTTTATGATTGATTGATTGATTGATCCTGAAACTGTTATGATCTAAACCTGGAATGTTGTTTGTCAGTTTCCTATCATTTTGAGCAATTCTATCAATTGATAGATCATTGTAATGAAATGAATAGACGGTCATCAATTCATCTTAAATGTAATGTTTCAATTGCATTTTGAAATGTTAATGCTTTGATGTTAAGTTGTGTCATATTGAACAGGTGATCTGAGTTCAATGAATGAATGATCTTAGATTTATGTGTATTGTATCCAAGCAATTGGAAAACATGTTAGAGTTTGTCATTTTGTTGCATCAGTTGTGATTTTTGTGTCTATAGTAGTGAAAAATGACACCACGGTTGTGAGTTTTGGGGCAAAGTGGTTAAAAAAACTGTATTATCACTGTGATTTATTAAAATAATTATTACAGTTATTAACCATAATGATGTATCTGTGTATCTCTCTCTCTCTCTCCCTCCAATCAACCAATATTGTCTTAGCCCTCGGAAATGTCAGAGAAACTATGCAGCGGACGAAGGCAACGCCAGTAAAGGAGTACATCATTGTTTCTCATGGAACCCTTTAGACCCTTTAGCGTGTGAGTCAGTCTACTTGTCACAGAACGCTTGTCACACAAAACGTTGTTTTCATTCAACTTTGCTGTAACTACTCTAGGGCTCTCTAGTGTACATGTGTCATTCTGAGACAGTTTGTAGGGCTCTCTAGTGTATATGTGTCATTCTGAGACAGTTTGTAAGGCTCTCTAGTGTACATGTGTCATTCTGAGACAGTTTGTAGGGCTCTCTAG
>JAODUK010012443.1:6019-18024 GCA_027564635.1 Typhlichthys eigenmanni | reverse complement strand
GGCTCTCTAGTGTACATGTGTCATTCTGAGACAGTTTGTAGGGCTCTCTAGTGTACATGTGTCATTCTGAGACAGTTTGTAAGGCTCTCTAGTGTACATGTGTCATTCTGAGACAGTTTGTAGGGCTCTCTAGTGTACATGTGTCATTCTGAGACAGTTTGTAGGGCTCTCTAGTGTACATGTGTCATTCTGAGACAGTTTGTAAGGCTCTCTAGTGTACATGTGTACATGTGTCATTCTGAGACAGTGTGTCACTGCTCTACACAGATGCAGACAGAGTTTCAGCATCATGGATTGACTGAAGACACGTTGGGGCGACTGAGTCACAGCTGAGTGGCGGGTGATGTAACCAATGACTGGGCCCATAGAGTTCCAGCTACGGCCGATGACTGGACTAAGAGGTAGAGCATCTTCTTTGATGATAGTCAAGCTACAAAGAGTATCATACAGTATAGAAGGAATGACTCATATCTAATCTGAATCAAACAACAGCCAAACATACTTTATCACATGGGTCCCTATGGCCTTGAAGTGCATATAGTCCCAGCCAGAAGTTTGTGGGTTTGAGCCCACCCATTGGCCTACCTGTCAGCAGTATCTGTTGTCCTTTTGTACGTGTCCACTAATTGTAATGGACTATAGTGCATATTTAGGACTCACAGTGTGTGCGTGCGTGCGTGCGTGCGTGCGTGCGTGCGTGTGTGTGCGTGCGTGTGTGTGTGTGTGTGTGTGTGTGTGCGTGTGCTTTCAGAGCGTTCCCCATAGAGCCGCCATGCTGCGGCGTGGCCTATTGGCCTGGCTGTACCGGGTGGGCGGGGCCGTGATGCTGGCCTGCTGCTGCCTGTCCGTCATGTACCTCATGAAGTGCAGCCCCCCGCCCTCCGACGACCTCGCCCTGAGCCGCGGCAGCCTGCCCCATGCCGGGCCCCACCGCCCCGGCCTGGGGAGTGTGGGGCCCGGGGGTGGGGGAGGGGGAGGCGGGGCAGGGCCAGCCCAGAGCGGAGACCCTCCGCTAGGCCACAGCTACCAGGCTCTGCTGCAGCAGCGCGAGGACCAGCACCGGCTGCACATCGCCGCCCTGAAGACGCAGATCACCCAGCTGAAGGAGGCGCTGCAGGAGCGCAGCGTGCAGCTGAAGGGCGTGCATGAGAGCCTGGAGCGGGGCCGGGGGGCGGCTCCTATGACTCCAGCGGCTCCGGCAGCTCCGGCAGCTCCGGCAGCTCCGGCAGCTCCGGCAGCGGCTAAGAGCCAGCAGGGCGACCTGCAGGAGTTCCTGCGGGCCCAGCTGGCGCGGGCGGAGGTGAGCGCGGGCGTGCGGCTGCCCAGCGAGTACGCGGCCGTGCCCTTCGAGAGCTTCACCCTGCAGAAGGTGTACCAGCTGGAGATGGGCCTCACGCGCCACCCCGTGGAGAAGCCCGTCAGAAAGGACCGCAGGGAGGAGCTAGGGGAGGCGTTGGAGACGGCACTCCACAGCCTCAACGGGCCCCAGGCCGGGCCTCGGGTCGGGTCCCAGGCTGGGCCCCAGGTCGGGCAGGACAGCAGGGTCTCGGGCAAGGTGTACACACCGTCAGACTTCATAGAAGGTGAGGATGCTTTCCCAGGTCGACTGTGTTGCCCTGGGAACCAGGATGGTGTTCCTCTCAGTGTGCACAAGGGACACAAGCTCTCACTCTGGGGCTCCCCCTGTGGTTGAGACTGGAATTACACAGAATAACGTTATATTTTGACACATTTCTTTGACCACACTTCTGAGAGTGCCTTGAAGAACTGCTTCTTTTGATAGCAAAACGTTAACAGGCTATTTCAAAAAAGAGTTTTGACATAACATGTTGTGTAAAACATCTCCTCCCTCTTGCAACTGCTCAGGACGGGGTTAGACCAACAAGGGTCTTCTTTTGTCACGGCTTCCTGAATGATCACGTCTGGGTGTTTCTGAAGGAGAGCGATTGAATATGACTAGGAGAGTAAGGCGACATAGAAGACATAGACATAGACATAGAAGAGGCTTCTGTTGTCTGGCCCGACACAGGACATCCTCCCAGAAGCTTCTCCCACAGCTACTACTCGTATTATTGGAGCGTCTCAAATTATGTGCGCGCGCGCGTGTGTGTGTGTGTGTGTGTGTGTGTGTGTGTGTGTGTGTGTGTGTGTGTTTCCAGGGCACTATCTTTAGTGAAGGGTAAGGAGAATGTGATGTGGCTTTATTAAAAGGGCTATCTGGCTGGTTGGGAGAGAACATACCGTTACCAAAGATTTTCCATATTGTTGTCTCGCAGTCTCAGTATTATTTTTAAAATGGCTTCTAGTGGTGTTTCTGGTTGTTTTAAAGATTAAATAAATAGAAAGCCTAACAAATTGCACTTCAGACTTTGGAGTGTCATGGGTCAACTTGTTAAAGAACAGTTGTCGTGCGATGCCAAATGTAATGTTTTTGCGATGGCTAGCAGACTAGCTTGCGTATGTCAAATTCTGTCCCAGAAAGTCCCAAATGGAATGAGATGGAATTGCTTTTAGGCTAATAGAGCCACATAGAATTCAGCCAGCTAGGCAACTGGAAGGCAGCGAGTCGCTGGCAGTGACAAAAGCATATTTAAAAGGGGTTTTGAGCACACAGCCCTCTATTATGCTGCTGCCTGGACAAGTCTGTCCATCTACACAAAGGGCTTGGAAGAAAAACATACATTAAAGGGGGGGTTACCAAGTGCCAATAGCCAAACACATATACAGAGACAGGAAGCACTTTTAGCCTAAATTGACGGACACATTTACTGCAGAAAGCCATCGTATTTCTCTAGGAGCCGAAGCCTCGCATTACAGACCCACTATTATCCCTACTATTATCATGTGACAGGACTAGAGTCCGGATCATGCTCTCTCTTCAATTCAATTCAGTGGGCTTTGACTTGGGCATGTGGGCATGAATGTTACGATGAACTATATTGCCAAAGCACTATACAATATAATAATGATTACAATAGAATAAGGGTTTATACTGCTGCTAAAATCACAAAGAAATAATAAATATATTAATAATGGGGGGAAAAAACTAAATGCAATAAATTCCATTGCCTCAGCAGTGGAAATGAAATACATCAATATCATTAGAGAAACACTGACTAAAATAGTTGCTAAAATCCCAGTTTGAATGTATATTGTTTTTATTTCTAACATTGAGCTGAGAATGCTCAGTGTCAAAGCACTTTACATAGAAAAAAGATTTATACAATAAGTACAGTACAGTCATTAAGAAATAACATGTAAATAAATTATTAAAATTAAAGATAACAATGTACATTGCCAACATCAATATCGCATAAGGGTAGAATATAACACTGACTGATTTACTGTATACAATTGCTAAATAATTTTGAAATATATAATGAATAAATAAATAAATAAAATTGTACATTGCTCAGCTCATTGTTGTTCCTTTTATTAGATTTTCTGGTTTGGATTTTCAGGTTAGATAGTTTAGCTGTCCGATCAAATATACTATTTAGGGTATCTACAACAATGTTCACATCTTCACTCTTAGAGTGAAACACATTGTTAAGGTAGTGTCTAGCAGGGACTCAATTGCTCTTTTGCCAATTGTTGTCTGGTAGGGTTCAAAACTATCCTCCTTCCATCTATAGCATTTCTTTATAGAATGCATACAGTTGGGTTTAGATGTGTTATGGTTATTTTCCTGTGCAGGTATAATGTGATGTTGCTGTTGTCTGAGAGAGGTGTTAGAGGGCTTACAGTGAAATGCTCTGAGAGATTCAAGATTGAGGTCAGTAATGAAGTATAGCCTACAGTATACAGCCTGTCGAGGGATGAGCTGTGAGTATAGATGCCATGTCTACCTCCTCTGATTCTGCCATTGACTATGCGCAGACCCAGTGTGCGACACACTGTCAGGAGTTGTGACCCATGCTTATTAGTTGCGTTGTCATAGTTGCAATGAGGGGGGCATATTGGGGAGGGAACGATGTCCACTCCAGGAACGTGTTTGTCTCCCTGTGTGTTAAGGATGTCACTTTTCTCCCCAGTTTGAGCATAAAACCACATACTAGTACGTGGCCATAGGTCTGAAAATGATTGATGTCGCACTCTAGGATGGACAAACTATCTTCATCAAAATATGGGGATTCTAAGGGAGGGGTGTATAGGCTGTGCATAGGAAGGCATTTTCTCTGTTTTTACAATGTCCTTATTTATTTGCAGCCAAATGTAGCATGGCCCTGTTTTGATTAGTTTGACAGCATGGCTTATAGCTGATTTGTACCGAATGATCATGCCTCCTGAATCTCTTCCCCTGTTTGACTCTTTGTAGTTTACTGGATGGGAGTATCTCTTTATAATTTAGTGGGCAACCAGTTGGGCCGACCCCTCAATACCAAGACTCTTATAAAGATGTAGGCATTCCCAATATCTTTTGTAACGTCTTGGTTTTTGGTCTTTAGTCCGGAGGCAGAGGACCTTAGACCTTGAATATTTAGACGGGAAATAAAAAATCATTTTTGTTCTATAATGTCTTTTAAACATTGAGCCATCAGCTGAGAGCAGAGTGTGCTTAGTGTTTGGTAAATACCTTTTAAGTCGACGGATGTGGTTTGAGTGGATGTACAAGTGTTGGGCCTGTTCTCTCTCTCTCTCTCTCTCTCTCTCTCTCTCTCTCTCTCTCTCTCTCTCTCTCTCTCTCTCTCTCTCTCTCTCTTCAGTGTCATGTTCTGTCTTTTCCCACAGTCAGTACAGTGTGATTCACTGCAATGGGCATTTTCACATAGTGTTCAGTATACAGCAGGCATGTAGCACTGTGGGAAATTCCACGTTATTATGCGTGACTGTATGTGTGTGTGTGTGTGTGTGTGTGTGTGTGTGTGTGTGTGTGACATTTTATTAATCTGTAGTCTTATATACAGTTTGTTTTCTCTCTCTCTCTCTCTCTCTCTCTCTCTCTCTCTCTCTCTCTCACTTACTCACACACACACGCATGCACTCATACAATTCATCTCTGTTTGGAAAACACTGACTGATACACAAACAGATGATGGCAGATGACGGCATAAGGGATGGGCTGCATTTGCTTCTCAGTGTGAAGTCTGTTGACGTGTCTTGCTGCTTAAAACGAACGAGAGTGACATGCCGTATACTGTATCTGCAACGCAAGGCAGCTAAGAAGGCGTCTAGTTCCACTCTGTTGTGTATTGTGACTCATCATTTGATACCATCATTACAGAACGATAGATGTACAAATGTACACTGAAGTTAACACTTAACGCTTGGACTGGAAAGAGTTCACCTTTGTGCTTCTCAGACTTTGTAGTACGGCTATACACAACAACGTACAGTGTTTATGTATGAAACTTCTCTATTATATTCAAACAGGACTAGAAAGCTAGACTAGGAATACGGCTTTCACCCTCTGCCAACGCCCGGACAGGTATTGCCCGAACAGAGAAGGACAAAGGTACCCTGTATGAGCTGACCTTCAGGGGGGAGTCGAGCACCGAGTTCCGCCGCCTCGTGCTTTTCCGTCCCTTTGGCCCGCTGATGAAGGTGAAGAACGAGAAAGTGGACACTGCTAACGTCCCCGTCAACATCATCGTCCCGCTGTCCAGACGCACGGACAAGTTCAGACAGTTCATTCACAACTTCCGGTTAGTCACACACACACCGCATTGTTTTACACTTGAAGCAGTGCTCGTTTGGGTGGTTCAGCTGCCATATCATTTACATACTCTATATCAGGGGTGCCCAACCCTGGTCCTGGAGAGCTACTACCTTGCATGTTTTAGATGTCTCCCTGTTCCAACACACCTGATTCTAATGAATGACTTGTAATCAGGCTTCTGCAGAGACTTATAAATACCCATTCATGTGAATGTGATATTATCGAGTAAAAGCAGTTTTTACATATCGTTTATTGAATACGGAAAGTTTAAATTTAAGGTAAACATAACCAATGTTTCACTCACAATCGCTACATTGCTATGGCTTATAACAAAACAGCCAGAACTAACAAACCAGCAAGCCTATAGTACCAGTTGTCCCACACTTTTGCTGTTTGGACTAAGTAGATTGGTTAAGAATTGGTACAGTAGGTCAAGTAGGTAAGTGGATTGTTTATAAACACAACATGTTATTTGTGATGTATGTGATTAATATACACTACTTACATGACATATCTTTTATTGAATATTTAGCTTTTAGCCAACCTTCTGCATGGTTTCAACGTAGCAAATCTGTGAGCAGAGGAAACATCAGTTCTTAACGTCTGTGATTTGTTACCGTCCTGCTGCTTATCAAAGCTCTTTTCACATACTAAATCCTGCTTGGTAGCAGTCTTGTAGCCCATTAAAATGCCTCCTGGGTGGAACAGGGTTCTGATATACAGCATGGCTAGCGTATCTACTTTACAAAGACTCACTGAGGGTTGCTGAGCAAACACTTTGGCCTCATCCATATTAAAGGTGTATGTGCGTGGGTGTGTGTGTGTGTGTGTGTGTGCGTGTGTGCGTGTGTGTGTGGGTGTGTGGGTGTGTCCATGAGATGACAGCTTTTAAGATGCGCTCTGACAGAGTAGTCGAACACTATGAACTGGAATTACACCCATACAAGCCTCCCTTAAGTTAAGTTTTCAAGATGTCTTTTTGCTATAACTATTCAGTATTCGTTCCAGCGATGCGTCAGGATTGACTCCATGAAATACATTAATTGGATTCTATGATGTGCCAGGACAATTTTAGATCCCACCAAGATCTTATTTTTAATGAATAATGCCACCATGGCATTATTATGGAATGCAATAGGAATACACTAAAAGAATATCTCACATATACGGTGATATATACTACAGTGTTTATTTATATGTAGAGCATAGCCATCTGTATGCAGACAGTGTGATGCAGCAAAACAGTTACTCTCAACCGATGTTATCGCTTTTGGAGGGAAAACACAAATTTCATTGTTGACCTATCATACATGCATACACGCTACAGAGTAAACCTGGCTTAACCAGGCGGGTTAAAATGTGGTAAAATAATATGGCGCCAAATAAATTTTGTTATATGTACGTGTGTGTACATACAGTATGTGTGTGTGTGTCTAAGCACCAGACCAGGACCTGTGTGTGTTTGTGTATTGCATGTGGGAGGGGTTTCATCTTCAGCTCATGCGAAACGTACGACACATCTCCATCCACCTCTAGCGGAATCTACGTGCACAATGTGCTCGCATTCTGTCGCTGTCCTCGGGCCTTTGTAGACCTCATTTCATCGCAGCCATGTTTCTTCCAACGAGTTCCCTTCAGAGCACTTCATGTGAGACCACTTTGATCTATTGTTCTCTCATATGTGCGTGCGTGCGTATGTGTGTGTGTGTGTGTGTGCGCGCGCATGTGTGTTTACAGGGAAGTATGTGTGAGGCGGGACGGCCGAATCCATCTCACAGTGGTGTATTTCGGGAAAGAGCAAATCAGCGAAGTTCGCAGCGCTCTGGAGAACATGTCCAGGTGGGTGAAATCACAGCCAGATCGCGGCGGCCAATTAAAGCCGCCTGTGTTGAGAAACGTCCAATCTCATTGTTCTATATGTGCAACGCTTGCTCTCCGTATAGCGAGGCATTACAGCCGTCACAGCCGCATGTCGACATCTCCGCTCCTCATCTGCATAGGCACAAGATGGCCTCCTCTCAACAGGCACAAGATATCAAGTCTCTCCCCCCTTTGATGTCTTCCTTGAAATCAGTAATGGAGAGGTGTGTCACCCATGGCGAGCTATAGCTGCACTCTCTGACACCTCTGTAGCACCCCCAGGCGAGTCACACCCGGTCTGTGGCCAGCCGCTGACACGCATGTCTGTCAAATAGTTCCATGGTCATACCTCTGGAATATATTCAATCTCTATCTTATCATCTGCTGTTGATTGAACTCCCATTCGGGGAGTTGCTATGGTGATGATGATAGACAGTGCCCTGCTCAGTGCTTGCGTGTGGTCTTCAATCTAGCCATTTCTGACATGGTGCCATCACACAATATCATCTGCTATTCCATGTTAACGTCCCTAGAAACCTTCCAGGAGCAGGTAGTCGCCCCGTCTAATGGTATTTGCATGTTGGTGTTTATTACACCGCTGAACACCAAATTAAACTAGCAAAATGAAGACATATTTCCATACTATACACTACAGGAATTTAACCAAAAGTGTCATATGGTGGCAAGAATGAAACTTTAATTCAAAAACAGCAAACATGGAATCCATTTGAATGAAAAACCTGCAGACATGATCGTACCAACACCAACCCACATACTGTACATTAACAATGTGGCCTCTCTGAAGCAGCTTAAACCACATTATACAAACAAATAGAGCTGCTTCTAAGGAGAACTGGCAAGACATTGAATGTGACACTTGAAGAAAGCAGAGAGCCACAGATGGATAACAATGGGTTGAAAAAGTTCAATGTCCAACACAGTGTCCAGGTTTCACCCAGAGGAGAGTCATTTCTTTTTAAAGCTCTTTGTATTCCACTCACAGCCAGCAACAATGCATTCATCCACTATGTAACTGTTATCTTGGTTGAGAATCATGCCACTGTGATACCGAGCTTTGTCCTTGCTGCTTCGTCTGGCACTTACTCTAAAATGGCCATATTTGCAGATATGTTTTGCTTAGGAGGATCCCAAACTTCAGTATACAGTATTGGAATGTGTGTATAAACATGGGGACATGCACACACACATACACACACGCACACATACACACACGCTCACACGTATGCACGCACGTATATCTCTCCATGGCAGCTGTTGGAGAATCATGGCACATGGTCTGATCTTATTCCACATTGCCACATAGTCTATCCAGTCCTGCAAGCCTTTCTTCTCCAGGTTTTGCATTTGGTCTAAAATTACCTTCAGCTATTTGTGTATGTGTTCTTGTAAAATCACACCTTTCTTCCAATAATACTGACCTAATGTCCCCTAGAGTAGCATCTTTGTTGATGCAAAAGTACCGGCTTGGATCTTAAATACTTCCAGCAAGCAAATTATGGTCAGACGCAGATCAGATTATAGTAAGCGATTGTAAGATATTCACCAAATATCTCCTCGCCATCTGCTAGTTTAATGTCTGTACATCCTGAGTAGATAATCAGCCCTGGCTCTGTAATACTGTAGGAAGATACACAAAGTGGCAAGCACCGCACACAACAACAACGCCTTAGGCTTCGCAACGTGTTTCCAACGTGTGAGGGAACACCGTATGGCATCGAAGGGAGAGGTGTTTATCTTTTGATTTTAGTTAACATTCTCGAGAATGACCATGAGAATGCCACGCCTCCATCCTAACCAAGCTCATATCGCAGCCTTTAAGAAGCGTTAACGCTGTAGCATTTCACAACGATAAGCACATCTGCAGGTCTGGCTGCTCAAACATCTATAATGTATGTCAAAACTTCAAAGGTTGTGTGTGTGGAGTTGAGAGAAGCATTAGCAGCCATATCATTTCAAAGGCTAGCGGTATCATTATGAGGCAGGCCAGAGATGGTCACTATGTTGAGAGAGGAGGGAGAATGAGTGCAGTGCTGTTTGAATGAGAGACAAAAATCAATTGATATGAATAATTACTGTGCCTGGGCAGAGAATGGTAACGTCAGACCGCCTGAAAAACAGGCTCTTGTCGGAGGAAAGAAATAGTTGGGATTAGAGAGAGGCTTCAAATGATACAATGAGGAGAGTAGCTGTGGAAGAGGAGCAAGGCATTTATGTAAAATAGAGAGAAATACATTGACATAAAGTATACATTGACTCTTTACTGATTGTGTTTATACACAGAGTTACGTTTTGAATATGCTTGACGTTTTGGGGGATTCTGTACTCCGCTTTCCATTGCAGTTTCATTTTACAGGATTAGAACAGTATTTCATCAAGAGAAAAAATACATAAACAAGATTTGATGTAAAGAGTTGGCCTATAAAGGTTGTGTCAATACTACAAAAGTATACAGCAATAATAAGTTGAACAAAAGTTAAGTGAATATACAGTATATTATTTTCACAAATATCAATATTGTTAATATAATAATTGTTAGCAAATGTATAATTTCAATGTTCTCTCTGCTTTTGTTTCACATTAACACACACAGAGAAAATCAGGTTTCCCTCTTTGCCGCAAGCAGAACTACCAAGATCACTTGATATCATGACGGTTGTTTTGTATTTGAAACAGTTTTGTCTCTTGCGGGCATTTTAGTTTCTACACCTACGATAAACAAACAGACAATTTCAAGTTTTAATAAGTGTGCTATTCCCTCTTGGGAGAACAATCCCAGTAAGGAAAAGCAGACAGTTGTGTATACCATAGATAAAGCAAGGCAACAGTGAATGGAACATGAAGCAACTTTAATGTTTGCCCACAAGTGACACATACACCCTTAGGGACATACATAGCTTCAGCAGAGGTGAGGATCTAGTCGTAGTCTGACTCAAGACTCACATTTATTTACTGTGATGCCAGACACACGAAGACTGAAGGATCTTCATTCATACTAATGACATGGTCTTTAACTTGTGTAGCTTTCAGATTGGTGAATGAAATGGTGACTTCTCTTGTTTGCATCATGATTTGAAACTGACTCGCCACTGTAAAGATCTCTGGGTTGTTTTCACAGTACCGGAAGTGGAAGTTTAGCTATGTCCTGCAATAAACAGAACAGCAGGAAGCAGCTGTTGTTTTTTAATAGTTAATTGCTAAGAAAAATAAAATAGTATTTCTGATAGAAACTAGAGTTGTGCTTCTCTCAAGGGCAACCGTCCAACAATGAAACATTTACCTCATCATCATGTTGCATTTAGTTTTGCCTTTCTGTCCGTATAAATATCCAAAATATCTCCTTTGGTAATTTATTTTGGACATTTGGTAAAGAAAGTTGTTTTCATGTGTCATAGTGGACAAGCATAGTGTGTTGCAATTGTTATTGGTGTAATTGTGAAAGGAAATAGTGTAAATTTCTTAATGGCCTTGCAGGTATTACATGGCAACATGTTACTTCAGTCTAACTTTGTTGGCGAATCAGAGATGCGAAGTACCAGCGCTCTGCGTAGGCAGTGGAACAGATAACAGTGTGTAGAGCCACATAGTTCTGATAGCATGGAGACTGGACTCTATCTGCGATCAGAGAAGAAACACACACACAAGGCCATGTTAGATGTCGTTGCATAATACTCTTGTTCTAGGTGCTCCACTTTTAGCACTGATTTATTATTTCAGAATTGTTGGAAAAGCGAACAATGTTTTTTCCAGACCAGGAAGGGGTGGGGGGGGATGCTAAGCCTGCCATGGGTGACACTTGTCTGCCCAGGGATCAATGCATTTTAAGACAACTGTTTCTGAGAAACAAGCACAGGTTTACCCCAGAGCAGATTTCAGGGATGAGATTTAGTGCGGTTACTGCCAGCAGCACAAGGTCTTTTTCAGAGATGTTGAAGGGATTGCGTGGAAACTGGCATTCAGACCGGCCGTACACAAACATATTGGTATCACTGGTCATAACGTCTGCGTGTTGCCTAGCAAAGTTGTGTGTGTAGACCCTGCTTGCCTGTTGGGTTTCTATGTCTCTCTCTCTCTCTCTCTCTTGTGTGTACATGAAAGTACACACACACACACAGATTTTCCCTCTACTCTCTATATGGCTTAGTGTGTGTGTGTGTGTGTGCATGTCCTTGCAGTTTAGTATAAAGGCCTAACTGTGAACGTGTGTATTTAGCAGCCCTCCCTCCATGCCAGCCACTACATACTCAGTACCGGTGGCGTGCTAAAGGAAGCCTTGTCCACGACACTAGCACACGTTTCTTCATATCGCGGCTGGAATAAGCGTGAAAGGAATGCTGTGGGGTTAAGAGGAGCGTTTGAGCCAAATATCGACTAAGCTTCACTTTCTATGAAGTGTTAATACAGCAATGCTGACCTGCAACACTTTAACATTAGTGTTAATAAAGCAATGCTGACCTGCAACACTTTA